>OZ025253.1:37025482-37093269 GCA_964019135.1 Arenicola marina | reverse complement strand
ACCGTGGTGTATCCCCCAGGGTGGCTATGTGTACTCCCGTGACGGTAACCCCCCCCTCTCACCGTGGTGTATCCCCCAGGGTGGCTATGTGTACTCCCGGGACGGTAACCCCCCCCCCTCACCGTGGTGTATCCCCCAGGGTGGCTATGTGTACTCCCGTGACGGTAACCCCCCCCCCCTCACCGTGGTGTATCCCCCAGGGTGGCTATGTGTACTCCCGTGACGGTAACCCCCCCCCCTCACCGTGGTGTATCCCCCAGGGTGGCTATGTGTACTCCCGTGACGGTAACCCCCCCCCTCACCGTGGTGTATCCCCCAGGGTGGCTATGTGTACTCTCGTGACGGTAACCCCCACTCACCGTGGTGTATCCCCCAGGGTGGCTATGTGTACTCTCGTGACGGTAACCCCCTCCCCCCCTCACCGTGGTGTATCCCCCAGGGTGGCTATGTGTACTCCCGTGACGGTAACACCCCCCCCCCCCCCTCACCGTGGTGTATCCCCCAGGGTGGCTATGTGTACTCCCGTGACGGTAACCCCCCCCCACTCACCGTGGTGTATCCCCCAGGGTGGCTATGTGTACTCCCCTGACGGTAACCCCCCCTCACCGTGGTGTATCTCCCAGGGTGGCTATGTGTACTCCCGTGACGCTAACCCCCCCTCACCCTGGTGTATCCCCCAGGGTGACTATGTGTACTTCCGTGACGGTAACCCCCCCCCCTCACCGTGGTGTATCCCCCAGGGTGGCTATGTGTACTCCCGTGACGGTAACCCCCCCCCTCTCACCGTGGTGTATCCCCCAGGGTGACTATGTGTACTTCCGTGACGGTAACCCCCCCCCCCTCAACGTGGTGTATCCCCCAGGGTGGCTATGTGTACTCCCGTGACGGTAACCCCCCCCTCTCACCGTGGTGTATCCCCCAGGGTGGCTATGTGTACTCCCGTGACGGTAACCCCCCCTCACCGTGGTGTATCCCCCAGGGTGGCTATGTGTACTCCCTTGACGCTAACCCCCCCTCACCCTGGTGTATCCCCCAGGGTGACTATGTGTACTTCCGTGACGGTAACCCCCCCCCTCACCGTGGTGTATCCCCCAGGGTGGCTATGTGTACTCCCGTGACGGTAACCCCCCCTCACCGTGGTGTATCCCCCAGGGTGGCTATGTGTACTCCCCTGACGGTAACCCCCCCTCACCGTGGTGTATCCCCCAGGGTGGCTATGTGTACTCCCGTGACGGTAACCCCCCCTCACCCTGGTGTATCCCCCAGGGTGACTATGTGTACTTCCGTGACGGTAACCCCCCCCCCCCTCACCGTGGTGTATCCCCCAGGGTGGCTATGTGTACTCCCGTGACGGTAACCCCCCCCCCTCTCACCGTGGTGTATCCCCCAGGGTGACTATGTGTACTTCCGTGACGGTAACCCCCCCCCCCTCACCGTGGTGTATCCCCCAGGGTGGCTATGTGTACTCCCGTGACGGTAACCCCCTCTCACCGTGGTGTATCTCCCAGGGTGGCTATGTGTACTCCGTGACGGTAACCCCCCCTCACCGTGGTGTATCCCCCAGGGTGGCTATGTGTACTCCCGTGACGGTAACCCCCCCCCCCCTCACCGTGGTGTATCCCCCAGGGTGGCTATGTGTACTCCCGTGACGGTAGCCCCCCCCTCACCGTGGTGTATCCCCCAGGGTGGCTATGTGTACTCCCGTGACGGTAACCCCCCCTCACCGTGGTGTATCCCCCAGGGTGGCTATGTGTACTCCCGTGACGGTAGCCCCCCCCCCCTCACCGTGGTGTATCCCCCAGGGTGGCTATGTGTACTCCCGTGACGGTAACCCCCCCTCACCGTGGTGTGTCCCCCAGGGTGGCTATGTGTACTCCCGTGACGGTAACGCCCCCTCACCGTGGTGTATCCCCCAGGGTGGCTATGTGTACTCCCGTGACGGTAACCCCCCCTCACCGTGGTGTATCCCCCAGGGTGGCTATGTGTACTCCCGTGAGGGTAACCCCCCTTCACCGTGGTGTGTTCCCCAGGGTGGCTATGTGTACTCCCGTGACGGTAACCCCCTCTTCACGTGGTGTATCCCCCAGGGTGGCTATGTGTATTCCCGTGACGGTAACCCCCCCCCCCCTCACCGTGGTGTATCTCCCAGGGTGCCTATGTGTACTTCCATGACGGTAACTCCCCCTCACCGTGGTGTATCCCCAGGGTGGCTATGTGTACTCCCGTGACGGTAACCCCCCCCCCCCCCCCCTCACCGTGGTGTATCCCCCAGGGTGGCTATGTGTACTCCCGTGACGGTAACCCCCCCCCCTCACCGTGGTGTATCCCTCAGGGTGGCTATGTGTACTTCCGTGACGGTAACCCCCCCCCCCTCACCGTGGTGTATCCCCAGGGTGGCTATGTGTACTCTCGTGACGGTAACCCCCCCTCACCGTGGTGTATCCCCCAGGGTGGCTATGTGTACTCCCGTGACGGTAACCCCCCCCCCCTCACCGTGGTGTATCCCCCAGGGTGGCTATGTGTACTCCCGTGACGGTAACCCCCCCCCCTCACCGTGGTGTATCCCCCAGGGTGGCTATGTGTACTCCCGTGACGGTAACGCCCCCTCACCGTTGGTGTATCCCCAGGGTGGCTATGTGTACTCCCGTGACGGTAACCCCCCCCCCCCTCACCGTGGTGTATCCCCCAGGGTGGCTATGTGTACTCCCGTGACGGTAACGCCCCCTCACCGTGGTGTATCCCCCAGGGTGGCTATGTGTACTCCCGTGACGGTAACCCCCCCCCCTCACCGTGGTGCATCCCCCATGGTAGCTATGTGTACTTCCATGACGGTAACCCCCCTTCACCGTGGTGTATCCCCCAGGGTGGCTATGTGTACTCCCGTGACGGTAACCCCCCCTCACCGTGGTGTATCCCCCAGGGTGGCTATGTGTACTCCCGTGACGGTAACCCCCCCCCCTCACCGTGGTGTATCCCCCAGGGTGGCTATGTGTACTCCCGTGACGGTAGCCCCCCCCCTCACCGTGGTGTATCCCCCAGGGTGGCTATGTGTACTCCCGTGACGGTAACCCCCCCTCACCGTGGTGTATCCCCCAGGGTGGCTATGTGTACTCCCGTGACGGTAGCCCCCCCCCCCTCACCGTGGTGTATCTCCCAGGGTGGCTATGTGTACTCCCGTGACGGTAACCCCCCCTCACCGTGGTGTATCCCCCAGGGTGGCTATGTGTACTCCCGTGACGGTAACGCCCCCTCACCCCTCCCTTCTCCCCAACAAGCACTTGTCCCAACCCCCCGCACACCACCCCTACCCCACCCCAGGGGGCCGGATTGGCCTTGTGTAAAACTCACACCAAAGTAAAAAGGGGAAGATAACAGAGAAGTGGGGGTGGTGGGTGGGGGGTGAGGGGGTTGGGGTGGAGGGTGGGGGGTTGGGGGGTAGGGGTTTGGGGGCAAAACTGGAAGTGGGAGTAGATATGACATTAACTGTGGTCACCCAGTCCATCCTCATACCCGTCATCATGGTATGAATATTCGCCGCGCTCGCCCGAATTTGGCATTCCCGTAATCAGCGGGGCGCACGCCGGGGCGCTCGGCCGAGGGCCGAGGGCCGAGGGCCGAGTGCGGCGGCCGCCAAGGTGACCGGCTTTTGTCCACAATGACTGGTACCGCGGCAACGGGAGGCGGGTGGGAGGGGGGCGGGGGGGGGTAGAAGTTGAGGAATCAAGCAACCCTGCCATTGGTTTAGCGGCGTCTATTGCCGCCGTGTCTGCCCCTCCTCCCCCCTCTCTCTGTCTCTCTCTCCCTCCCACTCTCTCGCTCTATGATCCGCGCCCCGACCCTCCCACACCCCGTTCCTATAACCCCGTTCCCTCGCATGGGCGAGACGAGAGGGCGAGAGGATCACCTCCAGGCAAACCCTGCGGGTGGGCGGGGCGGGCCGGGGCGGGTGGGGTGGGGCGGGGCTGACGAAACCCTGGTGGAAGAGAGAGGGAAGGGAGAAACGGAAGAAAGGTGGGGGTAGGGGTGGTGGAGTAACCAGATCGGCGTACGCGCCAACCAACCGCCCCGGGGTGAGATAGGGGAAACAGGCCACGGGGTTCCGACCAGGAGAGTGGCGGAGTGGGCAAAGAGGGGGAGGAGGAGGAGGGGGGCGGGCCGGAATGGGGAGGCGAGACAGGGAATAAGTAGATGTGGGGGTGTGGCTGGGGCTGGGGCCTGGGGACTGGGCTGGGGCTGGGCTGGGGCTGGGAGACTGGGGTGGGGCTGGGGGATTGGGGTGGGGCTGGGGCTGGGGTGGGGCTAGGGGCCTGGGGGTGAGGCCGGGGCTGGAGTAGGGGATGGGGCACTGGGGTTGGGGCTCGGGCTGGGGTATTGTGGTAGACATCGTTCGCCACCGCGCATCTCCCAGTGACAGCGCCACTTCGATCTGGGAGCCGCCCGTTATTTTACGGCTTTACCGCGTCTGGCCAAAAAGTTAAAACCACTGAGGCGCTAGAGATTCCACCGAGGGGAATATACACCTGTTTGGCTGGCCATGAAGGTTAAGCCGCGGACCCGTAACGTCCTTACTATGTGTCGTTTAGGACACGGGCGATAGACATCTCCCAAGTTGCGTGAGCAAGCGGACTTCTTCCAAACCAAGAGCCGTGGAGACTCAGCCAAAAGGGGCCCTTACCAAATTGTGGAGTAGGTGAACCATGGTTCTGTGGAATAAACACGGTTTATTGATCAGTGGATAACGCCCACAATCGATTCCGTTTATTGTGAAGTATCCATCGTCAGTGCGTAACGAGTATTTACTGTTTAAGGCTAAGATTAGATTGTTTTAAAAAAAACAAAAAAAACTACTGTATCGCGAATTAAACAAAAGCGGCCCCATCTTATGTTAACTTCCCATCTTGTTTTAAGTACCGGATCCGCAAAAGAACAAGAAATGAGATCTTAATTTATAGCCTGGAGATACGACCTCGAGATCTGCTCCGTGGACTAGCAAAAGAAGACAACCCCTCGATCAAAAATCGAGATCCTGCATTCAGATTCCGTCGATAATTATCAAAGCGACTCGGAAAGGTCATCGATAACTCAACACAACTGCTCCAAAAAAAATCTCGTCTTCGATCTCGCGGTATTTCCGCGAAGCCAAACATGGAGGAAGTCTCTGCCGGCGCTACGAGAGGGCGCTGGTGTCTGTGTGTGGCGCCGGCGGTGGTAGCGTAGTAGTAGTAGCAGTAGTAATAGCAGTAGCACCCAGGGATGCCAGGCCTGGGGGGCTGAGAGCGATGGGGTGTTTCGTCATAGCCCGAGCGGTTCTGGTGCGACTGCTGTTCGCTACGCATGGATTAATCGCCATCTGGAGACTGCACATCGTAACCCACGAGCCGCGTTACTGGCTCATCACCACAGCCCTGGTGGGACTCGTCGTCGAGGCGGCGGTCACCCTGCACCTCAAGCGGGGCAACGAGTGGAAATGGTGAGCGAAACAGCGAAATGGCTTTGATGATGCACGGTATTTAACCTTAAGCAGAGTCTCTTATTTGTGTGAAAGTGCCCTGTACCTTTCCTTTTACTTTATGTATAAAAATTTTCACTTTGACGATTTTTTTTTAAATCTCGGTCCAAACAGTTCAAGCGATCAACAATCCAAAAGGCATGACCAGCTACAGGATGTGATTCCATGATTGGCTTTAAAAAAACGTCAAAGTTCCCGAATTTGATTAAACCGTAAAGATTTATCCGGATATGATTTGTTAGAAATTGCATATATCATTGCATTGATATTGAATGTGAGAAGCTATATATTCCATAATGTTAGAGCGGTAGATTGTAATCAATATGTGATGACTGCCCAGGAATCCGGAATTTTGGTTTCCGCATAAGAATTAATTACGAAAAAGCCCCGTAATCCGACATGACAGTGCAATGCTGGTCATATATGTATCACGTAGGCACCAGCGATCGAAGCTTGAAGTTTTTTCTGAGAATATGTGTTGCGGCAAAGCCCTTCCTTATCAGACCAACGGCCATTTCAGTGCATTGGGGGTTCACCGACAAGATTGTTATGCCATGCGCAATTGATCGATCCAGGCTGTCAATCATTCATTGACGTCACTGTTGCTTTTATCCAATCATGTGGCGGAAACAGGTCTCCCACGTGCGTTGTGTCGGACAAAGAAGTCGGACAAATAAAGCAGCATGTCACTTTCTTGTCAGTTTCACAGTACTTCTCACTTGCACCTATTTTCACTTATGATTTCATACTCACGATTGATGAAAAGGGACAACTTCTTACTCACGAATGATGAAAAAGGCCTCAAACGTAGCGGGGACATAGTGTCAGAGTATAGATAGGTCTATTCCTGAAGCTGTCCCTTATAAGAAACATTACAATCCATCTGGTCAGCCGATTCAGCTCTCTGATGACCTTTCTATCTAACGGCTGAATATTCATCATCCGTCCAATATGAATAATGCTACCTGCTGGTTTGTGAACCGATTCAGACTCATCAACGCGTAAAACAAGACAGACATGTGTACTTATTTGTACGTATGGGTGACTTATTTCCCAAATGAGGCCACATCTCAAAGTAAATATGCCGACCGCAGTGCGTTTATCACGACAGGAATTATTGGTATTTACATTAAGTGCTCATAAGATACTCGGGATGACTGATGCATAACCTTGGTGGTCGCTGGATTTGCCTTCATTCAGAGTGTGCATTGCATTTCCCTGTGAAATGTAGCATTATGAACACTCGCATCTGTAACATCTGATACACTTATAATTAATCACCATCTCGACAGATATTCACACCTGTGGTACCTATTCTACAATTCCCATTATACATGCAGTACTGTCGCTTCTCATTTACCTTAGTACAGGTGGCTTATATTTCGTGTTTCGCGCACTCGCCTATTGGAACGTAAGGCACATCATGACCCTAACGTTACCGCTGTAAATGAGACGACAATTCGATATTAAATTTTATGCTGCCCTTTACATAGCGTACGGATTGCTGCCTTCCTAAAGGGAATCTGTGCGAAGGTTATGTCTCTCCAACAGATGATATGTATAATTATATATTTCGTAAAGGCGCTCGATTTCTAGGCCGCCATTTTGCCTATAGTTAGATATGCTCAGTTGATAATGATAGTAATTTGATACGAAGTGTTGTTAATCTCGCCTGTTCCATTGCGCTCTGGTGGAAACATTAGAAACCATTGGCGTGGCACATTCACAATTATATCACAATTATATCACCCCCCCACCCCACGCCACATAAGCGTGCGGGGGGGGTGAAGAGGGGCTGGATAGGGCTGAAGGGCGAATCCAGAATGTTGCACATGGAGAAAGGTTTAAGTTGGATGAGATGAGTTCTCTGGTAAACCGACCACAAAGAAACGGGGGTCACCAAAACAGGGTGTCTACAGTAACAGTGACAGGTGTGCAGTACGGCTAGGGGCAAACCAAAAAGCAAGTGCAATTTGCATCAAACGGGTTTCTTTTTGAAAAAGCCTTTGACCACAACTTCTTTAGCATCCGCTATTGTTGTTAGTAAAGACCATGAAGACTGCGCATAGATTGCTTCCACCAGACGGAAGTGCACGTCTTACGAGTGATCAACAGCCTCAACAGGCATTGTTCGTGGGCTCTATTATCGCCCACGATATATCCAAAGGTCGAATTGTCGCCCACTTGACATCTAAAGGTCAACCAATGAAACGGCATAAGACAAATGAGCAACATAAGTGGGGAGAGATGTATCTGTTATAGCAACCATTCACACACCTCCCCGAATTATAGTGTCGGGCGTTGGGCCCAATGCCCCATCCGTCATTATAAGGCAATCTGTTCAAGGCTGCCCTTTTAGCATCAACTTCTTTTTTTCGTGTAAGCTGCCGCCAACAGATTCCCACGAGGCCGATTAACCGTATGGGAGTTGAGAAAAATGTCTGCGCAATCCTCGCTATTGCCGCTTGCTCATCCAGGGCGGTATGGTCTCTGGTGAGAGTCACTCCCGATCTCCCGATCTCTGGTCAGCCACTCAACCTATTCGGCTAAAAGGGTTGTAATCCCTCTAGCCGAGACTAGTAGGAATGGTTGGAACTACTGTTGCGTTTCTCCCTCTCATTCCGATAAGGCTGTCCTCAGACTGGGGCCCGTAAGTTTGAAGCGTTCGGGCACGAATATGTAACCCTGGAATAGGTTGGTTGTATATTTAGGACGATTTAACCACTTTCGGTCATATCGCGTCATTGGGAGGAGGAAGGGAGAGTGGAGCCATGTTCCCGGGGGTAACCCCATACTCTTTGCGAAGAAAGACATGGAATCTTTATCCTTTATCGGGGCACGAACCCCGATCCACATGCCGTTAGTCTCTCAGATGGCCAGATAACTCAAGGCTAGCGCTCAGACCCACTGAGTAATCGAGCCCCCCCTCCCCCCCCCAGAAATATGACTTTAACATGGAGCTGGAAGAAATAATTGCCCTAAGCATTTTGAACTTACGGGCCCATGACTGCTCAGTCGTGGGTTCTACCCGTGGCTGTCTGGTTCCATTTTAACAGAGGAGGTTGGTGTGGTGTCCAGCGGGAGTCGAAAGCACGACCTCCCGTATTCGCGTTGGCCGATTTGTTCATTGTAACACATAGTGTGGGAGTTCAAAATTGAAGTCGAGGACTTGCCCCCCCCCCCCCACCCTACCACTCCCCACCACCCTCATCTGGATACGCCAGTGCTCGGTGACACTTATCCATGTATCATAACTGGCGTATCCGATTTGTAACTCCTATTCGTCCTGAGCGGTTTAAGAAGGCCGACCATCTTCAGCTAATTTCCATTTGCGGTTCGTCAACGTTGATTGAGGATTCACGGTATAGATGAAACCAGGATGAGTCACTTGTTCGACAGTTAGAAAAGTTTTGAACTGGCCAAAACAAGAGTGGATTCGTGCATTGAGCATCTGTTCAATGGACTGAACCAGGTTACTAATGAGTACGTGAAACGATTAAAAGTATCAATCGCGTCGCCATATGTAATGGCTGAATATAGTGTTCAAGCAGCTGAATCAATCCTTCCAGAAACCGCATCATCATACGGCTTAAAATAGCGACCAGAAAGGTGTCTCTATGCGGAGAACGTCTGTGTGAGTACAGCTGAAATGCTACAAACAAAGAATTCCCGGAAAAAATACGCATGACACGGCGGAAACATAGGCTTAGCTTCATGATTACCTACTCCCCAATGGTCGTTAAAATAGTACGTGGGTGACGCCACCACCACGGGGAGAAATTTGCGTTGTAACGGTTCGACAACTGCCATAATGGTGCACCCACGCAACGGGAGTTATGGCGAAAGTTGCAGTACCGCGTGTTGTCAATGATGAACACGAGCTACTTCGTCCTGATGGCCCCGCAGTGAATAAATCAATAGCAATTCACGCAGAGATGGAAACAACGCGTGCCTTGAATTACTAACAATAACCTGATAATCCTGATAGAGAGATAGAGAATCGACCAAAAAGTTGTCAGTTGAAAAAAAAGGGGCCCTGACTCAGTGATCGTCCAGCGGTTGTTAAACGCCCTGCGTCATTGCCTGCTGCTGATGGAAGGTACCCACGCAGCATTAGGATGTTAACAAGTCACGTACAGCAGGCGACAATAATACGCAGCGCTTAATCCCTTTCCTGTGAATATCGAATCGATTCATTATGAGAAAGGTACAAATCTTGCGACGAAAATGGAAGCCCGAGACAAGATTCTGGGTCGTGCCGCCCACGTCAATGGTCTCGTTGTCGCGTGTCGATCTCTTGGTCTAGTTCGCATAAAACGTGTCATGGAGGTGGCTTAATATAAGCCTTGCATTGTCCCAGCCATTGAGTTATGTTTTACACTCAAAGTAGCTGACGGTGTTTGCCGATGTCTGGGCGGTTGATTGGTTAGCAGACGAGTGCCTAGTTTGGTACTGACTGACAGGCATTCATCGTGTCGGCTGGTGATTACCTTATGCGCCACACCCTACCGGTACCGCAGCAATTTGGACTTGGTAGTTAGTCATTGACATTGACAATAGAAAGGTATTGAAATGTTAGTGTTTTTGCACACATGCAGGCTAAATTTTCGAGCAAGATTTCGCAACAATGATATCCCAGAGATATGTGCCAAAGTTAGAAACATATAAACTGTTGGGGTTGCATCTTAATCTGTAGCTGAGCCTGGTTTAACCAGCTACCCAGGCGTAGGAGAATTACCAAAATGTTCGGCTAAATATTAAAGTTACTCATCTAACAATATTTTTCTTGGTAAATGTAAAAACTATTTAGATTGGAATTTATGTATTTAAATTCTTAGCATAGAAGTACACCTATTTTATGCAATAAATACCCAGATATGTTATTAAGCCTTTTTTTGGCAAAATTAGTGCATTCCATGTGAAAAAGTGTGGCTTTCGTGTGTACTACGTCATCGAACTATGCACATTGCGGCAGTTTTATACTTTTCATCGTGCGATGACAGATCTATTTCTCATGAAAGTTACATTTATACAGTCAGACAATTTGTTCTAAATGTGTTTCCAAAATATTTCGGAAACCATAATTCATGTACAAAATTGCTGCATGAGCAGCTTTAATATTATAAAAGCAATCATACTGGTTTTGACATATCGAAAATCATTCCATTGTAACGCTGGACATGCAACTATTTATGACCCATGTAACCACCTACAATTTACGAACAATTGCATGCATGCTATTCTAAAAGATCAAAAGATAAAAGATGTAATGTTTTACAATTGGAGTTATTTACCGTCGTTTTGATCAAGAAAACCCCCAAAAGTAAGAAATGCATAGCAATTACAAAATATATGGACGATGGCTTCATTGGAAAGTCTAAATAGGCAACTGTCAGCAACATGTCTTTTGTAGTTGTAGTAGTTCATGTTTTGCTTATGGCTCCATTTTATGTTGGTTAATCTTAGTCTGGGGCATGTTTCGTCCAATCATCCTATGTTGTCCCGGGAGGGTCCCTTCGCCCAGCGTAGCCCTTGTTTGCACATTATAAGCGGCCTAAATCACCAATTCAATTCGTTTCTACGTTGCATGTCCACTCTAAGAACAGGCTAGTCGGTGCCACGTTTTTGCGGCAATGCCCCAAATAGTAAAACTCCCTTTCGGTTGCCCGATCGTCCTCCTGTTTGAAGAGATGGAGAGCCCTTGAATAGTATTAAAACTGCATGAGCTCTCGTTCTTTTGAACCGTCGTCAACGTATGCACGGCTTGACATCTCGCTGACGTATGCAAATATATCCTCGGGTAAAAGGCGGTCAATAAAATGCTGATGATCTTCGTTCGATGGGTAAATATTGAAGTAAAAAATGGCGGCTTGCACCGTTTTACCGACGGACAACACGTGGGCCTTTGTACCTGCTCTGCATCTAGGTTGGCGCATACGAAATATCATTCAATTCGAAGTTGAATACAATATTTATTGTTGAAAATGACGTATTCATACTCCTGAATTATCATTATTTCGCAGGTTCATTCGTTTAAATAAATCAATAATAAAAAAATAAGAATAAAAGTTCACCATTTAGGTCTTGGGATACTATGGAATGGCATGTTAATGACATTTCAATGGCGTTCATGCAATTCCGTTGTCATGTTTTCCATACTCCGTGTTTTGCCATTGATACCACATATAGATAGGCTTTCATAAATATGCAGGCGCCATGCAGGTCTTTTGAGGGTGTTGCAGGTGTCAAATGTCAATTACACCAGCTGAAGTGGCACATCTAGTAGCAAATACACTAGCACGAGTCCAAAAGTCCATCGAACTTGATTTGTTATATATGTGATACGTTACCACATGGTTATCACGTGGACCCACACGTTCCTCTGGAGGGGAGTGCCCCTTCAATTTACCAAGGTGAGCTTTCAGTTTGGCCACGTAACAGTTTTACATGGATACCAACCCAAGGACTCGAGTTAAAGTCGGACTCACCAAGTGTTATTCCAGACCTAGAGCCAACTGACGCTAGATGAATGGTAGATAACACATTACATATCAATGCACGTTCTTGCTTTCCATTGCTCCATCGAAAGCATAGCCCTCTATTATCGCTAACGATACATGCCGTAATGACAGCCACTGCCTTGTGGCCGTGCCATGCCTAAGAGGCTAATACCGGTGTGGTATCGCTCAGAACTACGAGGTTGATAAACCGCTATTATCGCTCAAAATCGTTTTGGTTGTTTAGCAAGTGAGATTATTACTTATGCCTACAGGTTGATGATATCCTGTCTGCACAAGAAGCAAAGTGTTGGGAAAATAAACGAGCTCTTGAAACCATGGTTCTACTGATAACTACATGTGACGGACTAAATGTGGTGGTTAAGAACAGAGTGCAAATGAACAGTGACATCCTCCCCCCTCCAACCCCTCCTCTTCCTCCTCATACACCCCACCCCCAAAAGAATCCAATATCAATGGTATCCGTGCATGGAGTCGTCCTGATGAAAATGCACGGATTAACGTGGGTGGATGGCACAAACAAATGAAAACACAATCTATTGGAAGAGTTCAAATTATATATGTGAAAGAAAAACGTGTGATATTTTGGCTCCGTACCCAATAACCGCCATCAACAGTTTTGCTAATGAGCCAGTCTGGTCGTATAGAACCCACAATGCAGAGCGAACATGTATACAGTTAGCTAGACCGGAAAGGAATTAAGGGCTTCCGGCCTACTTGGGAGTCACTATAATGGCGGAATCAGCACGGTGAAAAGTCGCCTTGGTTTGTATATTAGATAGCGTGATAACGGCAGTCGGCAGCCGCCCGCAATAAGCTATTCCGAGTACCTGCCGCACCCCCGCCGGTAACTGTCACCATGTATCCCGACGGGTGTTAGTTAACCCGTGGGCCAAGTCTTCACTGATTCCCGGCGGGCGGAGGGAGGAACTAAATGAGGATTGTCGTACCCCAGGTACTTACCTAACCTCTTTATTATCCCCCGTCCCCCTCTCCACCCGCCCACACTCTCCACCACGTGGCAACACCCCTGCCTCAAGTCTCTCTCAACACCAACGCCACCCGTCATCACCCAACCATCACCACCCTCCGAGCCTGAAGACCGCCTCTTCCACATAGCCTTGTTCGTCTCGCACTTACAGACACGATCTCCCTAAACTCCACTCGTCAAGCCATAATCCCCAAGCACGAAACTTGTGTCACCTCCGCCCCAGACCACCGCAACCCCGCTCACCCTATCCCACCCCACCCCACACCCCACCCCCATCCGTCGCAGCCCAGAACATTGCTCAGCCCACCAAACTACCGTCTGAAGATTGATATTAATATATACAAGCATACCCCACCGCGCACCCACTCCCACCAGCAACCGACCCTCCGACCCCCCCCCTCACCCCTCCCCTCCCCTTCCTAACGCACTCACCCCGAACCCTTCCCACCGACCCTCCGTCCAACCCTTCCCCACCCTCACCCACACGCAAGCAAGAAAAAAAACTAGCCATTAACACGTTTTCAGGGTATGAGTCTAGCCTGCAATCATCGCCACCACGCTCATCATCACCCACCCCCCTCCACCCAACCCCCACCCGGCACTCCGCCCCACCCCACGCGACCGCGCCCGGCGCGGCGCAAGGATTCCTCTGTTTGCGCGAGTCATTAATAACAGAAGGCCATTTTGACGAATCACTCGCTACGGCGCAAGAACCGTATCCGCGGTAACAAATAGTGAGCGAACTCCGGCTTGTGGAGGGCTTCGCGGGGTGTTTGACGCAGCGGCGATGGGGAGAGGGGGGCGGGGGGTCGGGGAGGGGGTGACGGAGTGAAGAGGGATGGGGAGGGGGAAGGTGAAGGTGAGGGATGAGGGAGAGGAGAAGAAAGAGGAGAAGGAGGAGGAACACGACGGAGCCGGATAGAAGGAGTAGGAGGAGGAGGAGGAGGGGGAGGGGGAGGAGGAGGCAAACAGGGTGGAGGGGGTTAGCCACGGGCGGCCAAGGCTAAGCTGTAGGGTGGAGGGTGGAGAGTGGATGGTGGAGGGTGGAGGGTGGAGAGTGGATGGTGGAGGGTGGAGGGATGGTGTAATGGAGGATGTAGGTTGGAAGGTGAAGGTGGGGGGTCGATGATGGTAGGGAGGGTTACGGTGGGGTGGGGGGGGGGGCGACGTGGAGATTGGAAGCGGTTGACTGTAACCACGTGGGTGTACCGTGACCTTCGTTGAAGGTCATGGCTGTGGCCGTGACGGGACGATACAGGGCGTGGCGAAAAGCGCGCGTCATGACGGGTAATATTAGAGCGTGACTGAAACCAGAAGTGTGACGGAAATAAAAGGCTTGACCTTAAAGTGTTCGTGCCACGATTTTGTCTTCCTCAGAGTTAACTTGATTTAGGGAAGATAAACAAATAACAATTTGTTTTAATGGGAGTTTACATTTTTTATTCCACGATATCACTATAAACTCGTTCGTCAAAGTAGCAAAAGTGAGATCTGGCGGGTTTATTTCTGGAAGCATTGCATATGAGCGTTATTTAGAAATTCCCCAAAGATGTCACAAGATTGACAGGTGAGCTTTGATGCAGTGCGAAGACATCTGTGGTCTAGGGCGTGTATTGTTCTCATGGTTGAGTGCGTTTTTTTGAGTTCAAGCCAATGAGCAGAGAGAATCTGAGTCTCAATACAAAAGCCCATGCGTTTGCGTTCCCCTTTGACGTCACTTTCCTCGCTCGCAGAAGTTAAATTGGTAGGTGCGAAAACAAGTGGAAAAAGTATGCCCTTCTACTATTTAGGGCGTTACAGCTCGATAATATAAGCGTGGCAACACAGAAGATTAATATGAGCTAAAGTTGTTTTGGCGTGGCACGAACACTTTAAGGGCTGGAGTCCCCTGACCGACGCTGCGGAAGAGAGGAAAGGTTTTGCCCAAATGGCAAACATGACGACAGCGCTTCAATTAATTTTTTCACAGCCCCCCAGCCGCCCCGTTTTTATTTTTCAAATTTATGACAAAATGGAGGTTTTTCTATTACTGATTCCACATGTATGTACACATATCACATTGCTGAGTAGGCGGTTTATACAACGGTTGTTCACATGTGAGTTCCCCCCTAATTAATTGACTTTTTATACCATCTTGGTATAGGCTATGTATGTAATAGGCCCAATGGAAGCCTCCATGGCAAGAGGATGAAATGAAATGTGGGATATGGGAAGCACGTCCCGAACTGAAATTCCTAAACTTGAGTGGCAGAAGTGGGGCATTATACGTGTTGCATTAAGCTAATGCCAAAACGTGTCCCACTTGCAGACCACCACAAGGACACCCCATAATGATCCCAGTCCCGGAACAAACATATTTCTGATGGATTTCACGCCAAAAACCATTGTATACAAATCGTCATTCCCCGCGCCTGATTTGTGAACAGAGCAGGTGCAAACAGCTGATAAGTTTGTTTCCTCCTCCCGGCTCCTGGCTTTTGTCCCGAAATGACATAACCAGTGGTCGACTTAAAACGCGCCGACTCCGAAACGATCGGTTTATTCGATCGGTCGCGCCCTTCTACCCCATCATCTCATTGCCGCTCAAGTGATCAGGTTGATAAATAAAGTGCACCGGTCAAACATTTCATGCGCCAATTACAATTATGACAGACGCCTTCTTAATGGTGTCGTAAAAAAAACTGCCGTCAAAGGGTTCGTCTGGCTCTGGGCGGACGCTGGGAAATGGTCGCGTGACCAGCTCTGAGTGTGTATTTATAGGCCCCGCGCCTCGTTCTGAGCACCACAATGGCTGGCCCCCGAGTGCCTTTGCGTGACGTCAGACGCAGCGTCCCATTTCCCTGCCGTGTGTGTCGGGTATAAAGGACAAGTCCGTCTCGTTTCCGGGGTATAAGTAAACTACATTGGCACACGAAAGCCGTGACGAGGGTGGATAATGAATGCCCTGTCAGATCTGGATGGGGTTGGGTTGCATTCGGAGTTTGCAGCCAACCCCCGGCCATTTTTATGCGAATGCACGTTTGTGAATAGGGAGCCTCGATGTGATTGGGTCCTGATGTGTTGATAGGGTCGCTATGGGACAACCGCGAACTTCGCGTGGTTGGGTTCTAAATGGTAGCGCGATGCATGAAGTATCCAATTATGATTTCTACCAGGGGCTAGTCTAGGATTTGTGGGGGTGAGGGGTGAGGGTGGAGGGTGGAGGTGTGAGGTACGATTCCACGTCTTGTGAATCGGGAACATGAGTTTTATTTTGGGGTGCAAAGGGTATTTGTCAGCATCAATTGGGTAAAAGTGTTTTTGATGCCCAGAAATACCCTTTTTTAATCCGCCAAACCAGACCTTCATTCGCCGCCCCCCCCCCCTCCCCCCCCACACCCTTATACCCTCCTTGGCTACCTACGCGCTCAGCTACTAATTTATCAAGCTACCCTGCAAAGGTCGAACCCGTTTTAGTTAAAATAAAAATGTAATTTCATTAAATGAGATTTTAGAAGGAATATTTGCCAGGGTAAGGCCTTGTTTTCGGAACAAAATATTGGCTGTGGTATCGGTCTTCGTTGTTACATCGTCATTGGCCACGAAGAAAACCAACCATTACTTGGCTGCTTGTTAGTTGATTGTTTGGGGAATGGTACATTGACGGCCTTGAAGAAAACAACGATGCGAGCCGACACACTCAAGCGAAATGTCAATATCAAGATCGGTGTCATGAGTACACATTCTTGATATCAGGAATTGGGGAATACATATTAGGATTGCCCGCCAGAGGCCAGAATTTGAAAGTGTCCCTAGCCAAGCTGGTAAAGCGGGCTTAGCTCCAGATAAACATGTGGTAGGTACGAACCCTGACATACGCATCTCGAACAACTTTCATCCAACCTCATCGCATTGTCATGGAAAGGTTCTTGGCCCAATTTAGCCTCTCTGTGCACAGAATGGGCCTCAATCAACAACATTGGATTTCATTTCATTACCCCGGAATTTACAAATTTACAAAGTCTGTGTGTTAGCAGAGTACAACGAGAGAGAAAGTTGTTGTCATTTATCTACCGGCTACACCTATTGGGATAATGTTATTACTACCAATGCAGGTACACCTACCAATACATTATGTGTTATTATGTGTTATTACCTATACCGTGTATCCCTTGCATGCATGTAGAGATCAAGCAATGAATAAAACTATCACAAAATATATATAAAAAAACTATAAAAAAAAACTACTAATATATTAATTTAATTGTTTATCATGGGCTTGTCTAAAATACATCAAGAAAATACATCGTGTCCTTCACATGAATTTAAATATGGATAATTCATTTGTCTAAATAGGTTGATATCTTGACGTTGGACTAACGGTAAAAAGATTAGAAACGGAACAACGCAAAGTCCCGTTCTTTCGGGAACGTGTTTGACAAACTCCCTAACATAACATGCACTGCATGCAGTGGCGTCACGCAGCGGATGATCTGATCAACGACTTGTGAATCTGAACGATCGATTGGCGTATCGCTCTACATAACAAAGCTAATTATGACCATGGCTGCACTCAGCCTTCCAATGCCTGCGTCGTATCCATGTCAGATAATGGCCCTCCTTGCTTCTTATGTTGTCAGCTAGAATAGCTGAGATTAATCCTGAGAAGTTAATCCGATCACCATGAATAATTGAGGAGGCATGCGATGAAACTAGCATCGCCCGGAGAACGCTTTACTCGACGCGTGTAAATTGAAATGATTAGACAGCGGTATTACCATACGAACTCTGGCCACGTGCTTAATCTCACCAAATTCCCATATATGGCGGCGCGCTTACCCCTCACGTACTGCTCGGTTACTTCAGCAGATTGGGCAAGAGGATCAGGCAGGCTGCTATGTATGCGTCATGCAATGCATTATCATATGGGGCTGCCAGAGGGGAACCGGAGGGATGCAATGTCATCGGGTGTGTTACTGGCGTGATGGCTTGATTTAGAATTGGTTCCCTGCGCCACCTACCATTCGACAAACAACCCGGACGTGGCGATTGGTTGGTTGTTTGTATAGTCAGGACGCTTGAACCATTTTGGTCATATCGCGGCAATGGGAGAAGGAAGGGATAGTGGAGCCACGTCCCCGGTGGTAACCCCTACTCTTTGCGACCGCACAGACATGGCTACAGCGGGGGCGCGAACCACCGATCCACGCGGCGTTAGGCCCTCAGATGGCGAGAGCACTCAAGGCGAGCGCTCTAACCCACTATTTTTGACGATAAGAGATGGCAAAAGTGAAAGCAGGCAACTTAGATCGCTGTCTGTCTTGGATGAGTGTTAATGTTAGGTAACTTTAATGCTGGATATCTTTAGCTTGCTTACTTTCTGATCGTAATTACTATGAACGTCCAGGATGATGATGGAGGCTAACTTAAGCTTCAAGTGGTCCGTGTAATGATCATTCTGGCAACTAATACATTGGCAGAAATAACAAAACAGCTAGGTATTAACAATATGAGTGGACATCGGTGAGACACTCTGAACTCTGAAAAACGAAAAAACAATGCCCGAGTGAGGATATTCCATGATAATACAGTGTGATAACATGTGATCGATTAATTGACACATGGTCGGCAACAACGATCCCAAATTGCCTTTTAAATCGATCACCCATCTTATGCAAGCACCAACAAAGAATATGTCACTTCAGTTAGTCTATTGATGGTATACAGGCGAACATCTTTTTCAATCGTAATTAAATCGTTCTGCCAACTATCTGAAATCATAACGCACATCGACGCATAATTCAGCGACCAAACTTACTTGGCTACGGTGAACACATCAATTTTACATCGTTTTCTCACATCTTTAGGTAATTGTTATTCATCAACCTAATCCACAAATAAACTATGTTGGGAAACCTAACTTCGACTTCATTTCCCTACTATCATTTTTATATCATATGAGTGATCTAGATGGGACGGTGAAGCACACACAATGATGCGTGTTTTAGACAATTTAAACCGCCTGACCTATAGGCGTGAACCCCCCCCCCCCCTTTTACCCACCGGGTCCAATTGATGTTAGAGCGCGCCCCACCCCCCCGCCGGGTCGTTTCAGTCGACCCCCCTGCCGCCCCCACCCCCTTTTGTTAAAATTCCTCGATCCGCCCCTGCGACCTGTTACTGGTTCGACTCCAACCTGCAAATGCTTAATACATCATACAGATTCCATATCTGTCTTCGCAAAAAGGGACTTTTCCTCAGAGATATGGCTTCCCTTTTCCATTATTTTTTTCTTCCCTTTGTCGCCGTGTGACCTACACAGTTTACAGCGTCCAACGCAAAACCCACAACAATTATCAAATTTTGCGGCGCGTCCAGATCCCGGGGTCTATATTTTGGTACCGCTTTGTGGATCAGGGGCAAACAGGATCATTAATTATTTAATAATGAAGGCAAGACTGGTAGGGATTGATTCCTGGTGCACAGTGTATGTAAATCTATGTTGATTCAGTTTGTGTGGCGACTACTTAATGTATTGATATTGCTGCCATGATTTCGTTGGTTCCTCGCGTTAATACAATGTCGTCAAACTACTCTGTGTGTGTTTGTCCATCGACTGATTAGTGCCGTGAATACTAGAAGGGCGAAAATGTGTTGGCTGGCGACAAGGGTTAAGACACATTTTCCGCACTACGGGGCTGGTTCTACCGAATGTGTAATGTGGTATTTCAATTGACGCATCAGACTTGCTGGTAATTTTTCAGTTGGATGAAAAAAATCGGCGTCAGATATAGATGGCTCATCAAGCTAAACATAGGCACAGGATATACAATATGATGTCCACTGAATCGACCAAACCACATTTGTTTTAGCGTATAAACCGCACTGCCCGCCCCCCCACCCACACACACACACACCCCCACTGCATATAACGTTCGAAGTAAAAAGTTTGCGCTTTCAAGCCATCCCACATCGTGTCAGCCAGTCGCCTTCTTTACACCAGGTCAGTATATAGCGTGACTAAAAAACGTGGCACGTGCACTTGGCGGGCGGGAGGGATTGGTGGGGGGGGGGGCACTATAATACAGATTCGGTGTGGGGGTGAGGGAGTTCCGTGGGTACCTTAATGCCTGAGATATCGGACAAAAGAGACACCCTTAAAAAGCGGATATTTATGATGAAAAAGATATCTCTATAGAGCGGATATTTAAAAAGCGACAGGGGCTGGGGGGCTCTGAAAATGTGCCAGCTCCTACGCGTTCACGTCATCCAAAGTGAGCCAGCGTCACCTTAGGCGTACATTCGTCTGTTTCGCGGTATTTTAACGTCATTCCCCGCCATCCCATAGATATCCATTGCTGACGACAACTGGCCGAAAACTCGGCCTTTTAATATTGCCCGTAATGTAAATAACAAAGGTGTGAGGCGAAGAAAATGAGAGTTAATAATAAAGCGGCACGAGATCGAAATCGACCACGCGAAACTCGAGCAGACCTTTCATTTGGCGCGCTTTTTTTTGCATCGACCGGCTTCATTAAAACGGGGGCAATATCACTGGCGGGACCTATAGAGAAAACAAATGGATCGCGGGAACGTCGTCTGTCCTGTTTGTCACAACGTCTGATTCGTAGGAAGCCTCAGGGACGAATAGACCCTGGCGTTAAGGCTATTTCTCCCCACTCGCAAATCACCCCGCCGCGAACCCTTCCCGCTTTTAATAGCTTCGCGCTTGGTGAGTTGTGTTCTTTTTTTCTCTCTCTGTTTCTACTGTATTACTCCGCGGGCTCAGCGGTTGATTGTAAAACGCAAACCGGAGCTCACATTGGAAGGGAGTCTGTGGGTGTGTTTAGGGGAGGGGGACGTGAGAAAGTGAGAGGAGAAGGGGAAGGGGAAGGGGAAGGGGGAGGGGGGTTGTTGCCGGAGGCCCTATATGGTTTGATCGCCAGACAAGGGTCGTTTTTTTGGGGTGGGGTGGCTGGGTGGCGAGGTGGTCGTGTAGTAGTGGAGTAAACCGTAAATCCCGTCCCGTTACCCCGCGCGAACTTACTCTAAATATTGGCTTTAAAAATCAGAGGAATTGTTTGCAAATAACAGGGCGCTGGCCACGGTAAGGGTGTGTGGGTTTTAGGGTGAAAGGGGTGGAGGAGTGAGGTACCGGTTGGGGAGCCTGGTGTGGGGGAGGGGGGGGGGTGGGGGTGAGCAAGTTGACAACCTGGCGTAGAGGGCCGGGGACACGTGTGTCTGGGAGGTTGGAGCGCGGGTTAGGGATGGGGTGGGGGGGGTGGGGGGGGGGGGGTCGTGGGAGCTGTCGGGGGTCTAGTAACGGCGCACGATGATGATAATGACGTAGATACAGTGACTATGACGTCACCACGGCCGAGATAGGCTGGAGAAAAATTATCGTTTCAAATCGCAAATCTCACCACTCCTTCAGCCATCATACACGATCGCTTTTCATATCTGTCTTCACTCTCTGCTTAAGATTAGTTTTATTTGAGAACGTTCCTTTCTTGATCCCGTTGTATGACCCTTCATCTTCTACCCACACAAAATCAATCAGCGCCGTGATTCGTGTTTTTTTTCGGTATATAGTTGGACCAAATTCCCATTACTCTGATAAAAAATGATGCCGGCCATGGAGCCAACAAAACTAACAAGAGATTTATCAAAGACGGATCTCAGCTGTGGAGGACCATGGACTCTCTAGATCCTTACCCGGACTAGTCCTGACTAATGATGCTTGGTTGGGATTGATGCAATACTTGTGGTAGTCAGCAGTCAACAGAGATTCAACAGAGACTAGACATAGACAGTACAGCCCGGTTCTTCAGTGTGATGACGTCAAAGCCGATGGGTTGAGAGCCAATGTCAGTCAACCACTGCGTCACGTGTTTCTACTCTATTCCATTCAAAATCATTATTTCATCAAATCACCACAACATGACGCCAGTACCCTACCCTACCACCACCACACCACCACTCCACCGTTCCACACTCCACTATCGTTTCTCTATGACCCCATCACCCTTTTTCTACCATCCTACTACCGTTCCAATATCCTTCCGCGATTCTCCCACGCCTACCCCACAACCTTTTCTATGCTGCTCCAACTCTCACTCCCTACCTCTACACTACCCTTCCCGTGCCACTCCACCATTTTCCCCCCACCACCCCACAACCCCTTCCCTACTATCACGCTACTATTTCGCTGACGATTTCCCTCGCAGCACGTACCTAAAACTAAGACATTTGTAGTATGAGGGGGAATCTACCTGGTTACGTCGTAGTTCCTCACGCAAAAAAAATATATTATAAATTGCATGCAGAATGCGAGACATCTACAGACACGCACCTGTGAACATACCAACGTGTGCGTCAATGCTACGTGATGGCTTGAGCCGCCATGTTGTTTTTGATATTAATCACATTCGAATTACGCACCTTGACTTACACCACGCAATAAACCTTCTGCATCAATGTAAAACAAAACGAGATTCCAGCTAATCTAACTTCATAACATCACGTGATTGGGATGCGACGAGACGTCGCGCGAGATTTAGGTTGAACGGTGCGCGGGAATGTTGGATTGCAGATCTAGTACACGCGCCGGGTTGGTGTCACGATTTACTACATAGCGTCTATATTCCACCCTCGCAGGATTCATGGCCATAGCCAACCATTTTCATGGGTCTATACACGAAATCCTATAAAACTGATGGGTGTCTTCACCTCAATGTTGCCTTTTCCCTTTTTTTCTAAAACAGATGTTGACCAACGCTGTCAACATCTGTTCCCACAGTATTTTATCCCGGTTTTCCGTCCTACGTCAACGGTATTGGCTGGCGTTACTGTCAGGCACCTGGCATATTATGGCTGGGAGGATGAAAGTATGTGGCTTCATCAATGAATGAAGTTTTTTTTTTTCAAATGACTGAACTTCGTATCCCAGATAGTACACAACACATATGTCTTCTACTGGTTGAGCCACTCGAAGTCACATGCGCGTTGCGGACAAACTGTTGTATTTGTACGCATGGGTAATTCTTTCACCAGCCAACACCTCTGTTCCATGCGATCTCTACGGGACACAGAACCGAAAGGAAAATCCGCTTATCCCCATTCATTCCCATAGTGAACCCATGATAGTGGTGGGCGATATAATAGTATGATATAGTAGAAACGAGGTCGGTTATTTTATGGATATTTCATCCTTTCATGATAGAGTGAATATCGCTCGCCGAGGACAAACTTTGGCGAAATGGCTTAGATTATGTATTGAGATTGGGACTACACCTGCCTCGCTTGGTCACAGTGGTAGGGGTAAAACGTGCGGTTGGGCTGATTCAAAAGGTTCCCGTGCTAGCTGACTCTACTGGAGACGTCTTTCTATATTGACTCTATTCTGAGAGAAGCTACATTAGTTAGGATGTATGGTTAGCATTTATATATTTTCCTAAATTATAAACAGCGTTATTCTGCATCCGGGTGCATATGCACCGACACCGCCAGACCGACCCACTGAACTATCTTAGAGATGCGGCACCAGCCTAGTTATGCTGAAGAAACACATACAAATGATACTTGACCTTGCCCCGTCATCCTAGATCCAGGAATGAACGAAGTGTGTTTCTAATACCAATGTGGATGGCGATCCTGAGAGGTCGTTGTTCTCACCCTTACACAGAAAATGTAGTAGATCCGGAAGAACCAGAGATGGCCAGAGTGATCCAGATATGGGGCGCAGGGTGCCTTCCCTGGTTTATGTCAACAAATACACCTTTACGTGGGTCATAACGAAACGACCTTGAAGTAGATCCGGTCCTCGTTCGCCTTAGTTATAAAGGTCACGACGGCAAATAGTACCAGACGGGATTGTATCGATAACTAGATAAATTGATGGCGTTATATCTTATTCCAATTTCCGAAAGTTGGCTGGCCCGCATGTGAGCGTGAGTCTGGTTATCACCTTACTGTCTATATAGCTGCATATGCCATATGCCACATGCCTGGACATTACTGTTCATACAGCTGTGCAGTCCATTGTAATATGTCTGTAAATTACGGTATATAGACCTGCACGGGCCTATGCAATACGTCTAGGCATTATGCGGGGGGGGGGGGCTCAAACTAATTTCTTTCGTCTTTTTATCTAAAACTAAGTTGTCGTGTATGGATTTACTTGAAAATTGTATATTCCTTTACCCAAAAAACTGTTTGGCTATTTTTGTCCAATTGGCTTTAAAATGTTTTTTTTTCTCAATATTTGTAACCAAGATGTGCTATAGGTACCACCCGCTCTCGACCTTAACTATTACAAAGGACTATAAAGTCTCGTTCGCTTAGACTTGCGGTTTACTCATTTTTGGGAAGCACGTGTTCGGAACGAGTTTAGAATTTCTGCGCACACTGGTATCCTGACTATCTGTGAGGTAGGGGTGACGTGTATGTTACGCAAAGAGAGAGACTGGAAACCAGACTACCTGCGCAAAAGCCATGCGCCGAGGGGTGGGTTCATTGCGGAAGGCCTAGCGCTATGATTAAGAATATTAAAGAAATATAACTTCACAAAACGGATAGATAACATATTTTTTATTCGTTTGCGCCATCACAATGACGAATATTTACGACGGGACAATACGAGTGAGAAACAATTTTTTGCATTTCCTACGAAAACGAGGCATTATGAAGTCACACGGATTCTCCCCGGTGACAACTTTGGCGCAACGCTTCAAACAGAAAACACAAACAAAAATGAAGAAACTTGGTCTTTTCGTGATCCAAAAGGGATACGAAAACATCCATCTGGTCTTATCTTATCTTTGCCATGTTGTTTAATGACGCACCCGTGTGTTGTTACTCTATGCACTGCACATTTTGACAGCGGAATGGTTAAGTCGATCACTTGCTCTCGCCATTTCTGTTACCGCGGAGGCACGCGAAACTCGCTGTTTGGTGAATTTAGCCCGGGTGCAGGGCTAAATTTAGAACTTTTTTAGCTTTCGGGTGTTTTGAAGACGGATTTTTCATTATATTCCCTGAGTTCTGCGTTTCATCGCCTCCAAATGTTTAATGTATATCTCGCATAGCCATGTTTAGTGAAATGGTACTCATAGTCTTTAGAATAAACCGGGAACAAAATTGACTTATAGCTGCCTATGCTTCAACATGGAGCACGTGTGTTTGTTTGTCCCCAAAACTGAAGTCTCGCGGCCCGATCGCGAGAACTGTAGAGCTCTATAGCATTAAATCTGAAGGTCACTAAACTCTTGTAATCTGACCTCAGCCGCCCTTCGGCCTGTTCAATAGACAATCGTTGCCATAGTGACATGGCGTAGAACGATGAAACATGACGTCACACACAAAGAGTTGTGGTCATTGATTTAAATGCCCCGCCTAGCCGCCTAGTTGCCTGGCTACGCGTGCCGTTTCTTGGTCACTATATATACTGATATTTACTTCTTACATGGCGTAAAGGAGGCGACTGGCTCACAAGATCTGGAAAGGAATGTGAGCGCTAAACATGGCCATACGTCTGGACAATGTTGTCTAGGGCGATGTACGGTCCATTGCCACAGGCCTGGACGTTGCTTTCGATAAGGCTGTACGGTCCATTGCCATGCGTCTGGTCATTACTTTCTGTAGAGTTGTACGGCCCATTTCCATAGATAGTGACATTATTGCCTATAGGGCAGCATGGCCCATTGCCATATGTCTGGTCATTACTTTCTCTAGAGCTGGACGGCCCATTTCCATAGATAGTGACATTATTGCCTATAGGGCAGCATGGCCCATTGCCATATGTCTGGTCATTACTTTCTGTAGAGCTGGACGGCCCATTTCCATAGATAGTGACATTATTGCCTATAGGGCTGCATGGCCCATTGCCATGTGTCTGGTCATTACTTTCTGTAGAGTTGTACGGCCAATTTCCATAGATAGTGACATTATTGCCTATAGGGCAGCATGGCCCATTGCCATATGTCTGGTCATTACTTTCTCTAGAGCTGGACGGCCCATTTCCATAGATAGTGACATTATTGCCTATAGGGCAGCATGGCCCATTGCCATATGTCTGGTCATTACTTTCTGTAGAGCTGGACGGCCCATTTCCATAGATAGTGACATTATGGCCTATAGGGTTGCATGGCCCATTGCCATATGTCTGGTCTTTACTTTCTCTAGAGCTGGACGGCCCATTTCCATAGATAGTGACATTATTGCCTATAGGGCTGCATGGCCCATTGCCATGTGTCTGGTCATTACTTTCTGTAGAGCTGGACGGCCCATTTCCATAGATAGTGACATTATGGCCTATAGGGCTGCATGGCCCATTGCCATATGTCTGGTCATTACTTTCTGTAGAGCTGGACGGCCCATTTCAATAGATAGTGACATTATTGCCTATAGGGCTGCATGGTCCATTGCCATGTGTCTGGTCATTACTTTCTGTAGAGCTGGACGGCCCATTTCCATAGATAGTGACATTATTGCCTATAGGGCAGCATGGCCCATTGCCATATGTCTGGTCATTACTTTCTCTAGAGCTGGACGGCCCATTTCCATAGATAGTGACATTATTGCCTATAGGGCAGCATGGCCCATTGCCATATGTCTGGTCATTACTTTCTGTAGAGCTGGACGGCCCATTTCCATAGATAGTGACATTATTGCCTATAGGGCTGCATGGCCCATTGCCATGTGTCTGGTCATTACTTTCTGTAGAGTTGTACGGCCAATTTCCATAGATAGTGACATTATTGCCTATAGGGCTGCATGGCCCATTGCCATGTGTCTGGTCATTACTTTCTGTAGAGTTGTACGGCCAATTTCCATAGATAGTGACATTATTGCCTATAGGGCAGCATGGCCCATTGCCATGTGTCTGGTCATTACTTTCTGTAGAGTTGTACGGCCAATTTCCATAGATAGTGACATTATTGCCTATAGGGCAGCATGGCCCATTGCCATATGTCTGGTCATTACTTTCTCTAGAGCTGGACGGCCCATTTCCATAGATAGTGACATTATTGCCTATAGGGCAGCATGGCCCATTGCCATATGTCTGGTCATTACTTTCTGTAGAGCTGGACGGCCCATTTCCATAGATAGTGACATTATGGCCTATAGGGTTGCATGGCCCATTGCCATATGTCTGGTCTTTACTTTCTCTAGAGCTGGACGGCCCATTTCCATAGATAGTGACATTATTGCCTATAGGGCTGCATGGCCCATTGCCATGTGTCTGGTCATTACTTTCTGTAGAGCTGGACGGCCCATTTCCATAGATAGTGACATTATGGCCTATAGGGCTGCATGGCCCATTGCCATATGTCTGGTCATTACTTTCTGTAGAGCTGGACGGCCCATTTCAATAGATAGTGACATTATTGCCTATAGGGCTGCATGGTCCATTGCCATGTGTCTGGTCATTACTTTCTGTAGAGCTGGACGGCCCATTTCCATAGATAGTGACATTATTGCCTATAGGGCAGCATGGCCCATTGCCATATGTCTGGTCATTACTTTCTCTAGAGCTGGACGGCCCATTTCCATAGATAGTGACATTATTGCCTATAGGGCAGCATGGCCCATTGCCATATGTCTGGTCATTACTTTCTGTAGAGCTGGACGGCCCATTTCCATAGATAGTGACATTATTGCCTATAGGGCTGCATGGCCCATTGCCATGTGTCTGGTCATTACTTTCTGTAGAGTTGTACGGCCAATTTCAATAGATAGTGACATTATGGCCTATAGGGTTGCATGGCCCATTGCCATATGTCTGGTCTTTACTTTCTCTAGAGCTGGACGGCCCATTTCCATAGATAGTGACATTATTGCCTATAGGGCTGCATGGCCCATTGCCATGTGTCTGGTCATTACTTTCTGTAGAGCTGGACGGCCCATTTCCATAGATAGTGACATTATGGCCTATAGGGCTGCATGGTCCATTGCCATATGTCTGGTCATTACTTTCTGTAGAGCTGGACGGCCAATTTCAATAGATAGTGACATTATTGCCTATAGGGCTGCATGGTCCATTGCCATGTGTCTGGTCATTACTTTCTGTAGAGTTGTACGGCCAATTTCAATAGATAGTAACATTATTGCCTATATGGATGCATGGCCCATTGCCATATGTCTGGTCATTACTTTCTGTAGAGCTGGACGGCCCATTTCCATAGATAGTGACATTATTGCCTATAGGGCTGCATGGCCCATTGCCATGTGTCTGGTCATTACTTTCTGTAGAGTTGTACGGCCAATTTCCATAGATAGTGACATTATTGCCTATAGGGCAGCATGGCCCATTGCCATATGTCTGGTCATTACTTTCTGTAGAGCTGGACGGCCCATTTCCATAGATAGTGACATTATTGCCTATAGGGCTGCATGGCCCATTGCCATGTGTCTGGTCATTACTTTCTGTAGAGTTGTACGGCCAATTTCAATAGATAGTGACATTATGGCCTATAGGGTTGCATGGCCCATTGCCATATGTCTGGTCTTTACTTTCTCTAGAGCTGGACGGCCCATTTCCATAGATAGTGACATTATTGCCTATAGGGCTGCATGGCCCATTGCCATGTGTCTGGTCATTACTTTCTGTAGAGCTGGACGGCCCATTTCCATAGATAGTGACATTATGGCCTATAGGGCTGCATGGTCCATTGCCATGTGTCTGGTCATTACTTTCTGTAGAGCTGGACGGCCCATTTCAATAGATAGTGACATTATTGCCTATAGGGCTGCATGGCCCATTGCCATGTGTCTGGTCTTTACTTTCTCTAGAGCTGGACGGCCCATTTCCATAGATAGTGACATTATTGCCTATAGGGCTGCATGGCCCATTGCCATGTGTCTGGTCATTACTTTCTGTAGAGTTGTACGGCCAATTTCCATAGATAGTGACATTATTGCCTATAGGGCAGCATGGCCCATTGCCATATGTCTGGTCATTACTTTCTGTAGAGCTGGACGGCCCATTTCCATAGATAGTGACATTATTGCCTATAGGGCTGCATGGCCCATTGCCATGTGTCTGGTCATTACTTTCTGTAGAGTTGTACGGCCAATTTCAATAGATAGTGACATTATGGCCTATAGGGTTGCATGGCCCATTGCCATATGTCTGGTCTTTACTTTCTCTAGAGCTGGACGGCCCATTTCCATAGATAGTGACATTATTGCCTATAGGGCTGCATGGCCCATTGCCATGTGTCTGGTCATTACGTTCTGTAGAGCTGGACGGCCCATTTCCATAGATAGTGACATTATGGCCTATAGGGCTGCATGGTCCATTGCCATGTGTCTGGTCATTACTTTCTGTAGAGCTGGACGGCCCATTTCAATAGATAGTGACATTATTGCCTATAGGGCTGCATGGCCCATTGCCATGTGTCTGGTCATTACTTTCTCTAGAGCTGGACGGCCCATTTCCATAGATAGTGACATTATTACCTATAGGGCTGCATGGCCCATTGCCATATGTCTGGTCTTTACTTTCTCTAGAGCTGGACGGCCCATTTCAATAGATAGTGACATTATTGCCTATAGGGCTGCATGGTCCATTGCCATGTGTCTGGTCATTACTTTCTGTAGAGTTGTACGGCCAATTTCAATAGATAGTAACATTATTGCCTATATGGATGCATGGCCCATTGCCATATGTCTGTACATTGCTGTCGATAAGGCTGTACGGTCCATCGCCAGATATCTAGACTTTATTGTCAAAATGGATGTACGGTCCATAACCATGTGTATAAACATTATTGCCGAAAGGGATGTACGGTTCATTGCCATGTGTCTGGATATTATGGGGCATTTATAATAAACCCTAACATGCCTAGCTTTCACGCTCACAACTATAGCACGCACTATCCTCAATATACCTAATGGTAACCACACCCACCAAGCTGGCCGCATTGTAGTCAAGCCTGGCGTACCTCTATGTATGACGAATATGGACCTCAGATTCGTCCAGCTGATGATGCCAGTGGTCCAGTCTAGTGGTGGAAACGAGGCTAAGGGCGTCACGCCTGACTGGCGCGAGGTGGGCGAACCACTTCCGTTTGGCTGGCGCTGCTCTAGTGCCGCTGGCGGAGTCCGCCTCACGAAGGAGTCGCGGGTGATCTATGCTAGGAAGGCCGGGGGAGAGGGTAAATTAAGAGTGAATGGGTGCGTATAGAGAGGAGCGAGTTAAGGGGAGATAAGGGGGGGGGGGGTGGGGATCGAAGGGTGGGTGTGCGATTTCTGGTATGAAGGCCGGGGAGGGGTACGTTAGGGATGAGGGGTGGACATAGAGAGGACTGTCTGATGGTAAATGTGAGAGGGGAGGGGAGGGTTGGGAGATAGATGGGGTTGGTGGTGGACGAAGGGTCAGAAGTTGGTCACTGAAATGCTGCCATCGTAAAAGGAAAACAGGGAGAGGGAGAGTGTAGGAATTTATCACCACATGGTGTGTGTTTGGGCATTTATCAGTATGGAACCGTCCGAAAGCAAAGGTCATAACATTTGCACCGATTTTGCCCATAACAAGGCAGTTTGCCACGGAGCTATGAATATTATTTTATCTCCTTATATTGCGCCCATGGTCATTGGCTAATGCGACATATAGCTAAGTAATTACGTGTTATAGAATAACTTGGTTTGCATGCTATGACCCACACCAGTGCAATACATCGAATCATGCACCCCATCGACAACTGCTTACATAAGCCATTTCATGCCTGATGTCCAAATGGACTGTGTGGATGCATTATGTTCTAAAAGATATTCTATTATTGTCTACTCGATTTGCGGATCGATTCGCTATCCATTTTGTCCCTGATACAGCTTCTGTCTCCACGCAGTTTTTTTAAGTTTTTTTAATTTTTTATTTTGACTTTTTCCGTTCTCCACGAGAATTCACTGACCACTTGTTTCCCGCCGCAGGTTTTGTCCCAGCGTCTTCTTCTACCTGCTGTGCGTCGTGCCAGCTATTTGGTTCCTGGAGATGTACGAACTGGAGAAACGACTCGCGGCCAAAATGAACCTGAACATGACTGGGGTAGCCATTGATAGCAACGACACCCTGGAAGACCTGTCTGCCAGCATTGCCACGCTTGGGGTACGTACCATACCACACCACCACGCCACGGTGGCGGGCCAACCGTTGCCGATTAATAAATAATACAACGGTTCCCTTCGTATCTCTTTTTTTCACCCGCATCTTAATAGGTTTCTTGCCCGAGCCTTTGACTCACAAGCTTGACGTTTGAAGACGCACTACCCACCCACGTTCATTACTCTAGACATGCGAGATAGCTGACCTGCCCTCCACCCACCACCCACCCATTCCCTATGCCCCCTACATCCCTGGTCCTTAACACGTGGCCTTAACATAACTCTTGCAGATATGTTCTCTATATGCGACCCCAAGGTCCATGGATAATAATTATAATGCCTTTATTTATTTCATTATAATTATTATCACTTTGGCAATACATATGTGACTATTTAACATATGTGTTACACCCGTAGCCACTCACATATGGTCAGATGATCAGTAGGAAATGAATGTAAATTTTTTCTGTATATATATGTAAGTTAAGTAATATAGTACGTGGAATTGCACATTTAATTAAGTAATTTACTAACACTAATCATTGATGCTGCACTGGCTGTTTTACTTATTGCATGTACAGACACTGGGTGCTTGTTATCTCTTTGCATGAATTATCGCCCATTCGAGATGCCTGTGCATTTGCGTCTATATATATATGTACATATATATATAAACTTATCTTTTGTTTATATTTCTGAGGTAGCAGTTGTTGCGTGACCAGGGACCGCTGTTTCCATAATTTGGCCCATATTGCATTCTTGATATTGCTATTCACAATTTCCCCCAGATAATAATATCAATGAATATTTAAATATTACCCGAAGCGATAATCAATGGCAGGCTACTTTTACGCGATACATGTTTCCCTTGACAATCGAATCATATCAAATGACACCCATGATGAGATCTTGATAAAGATGCAGCAGTCCCTGAGCACGAAATATCATGAAATGTGGTGAGGAAAACAAATTCTGTGGGCAACTTTGCAGGAAATTCTGGTAGAGTTAAAGCCTATATTGTAAGCAAGGCAACTAACAATAGGATTCCAAAAAATTGCAGTATTCAAAATCTTGCTTCAAATATAAACCAGTGAATCGACGAATGAAAGTAATAATCACCACTGTTATGAATTTTCTGGCTATATAAAATAATGTATTTAACCAGTACATGAATATACACGTCAGCTCGTTGAAATCCAGGAACCTCAGCTAAAAGTTGTTCAAGGAATTTGCGCCTCGGAATGCGGCTAGCCAAAGCAATAAGGTGAATGGCAGTGCTTTTATCAAATGGCTCATCTGTCAACATCGCTGCTGCTTGGCTGCTGCTAGATCGCGATTAATTCTTTGCCTTCGTGAGCATTTGTTTGTATGTTATTAACGGTTTATTCACGCTAAGCATGTACTTCTTTTCCTCCTTTTTTTTACATTTCTTTCTCGTGGTGCGTGTGCCACGCTAACCTGACTGACTGCTCTTTAGGGTGGCATCGCCTTTGACGTCACAATTATCACGGCTGACGTCACGCACGTCACCAGCGTCATGCCCGACGTTACTACCGTCGTCAGTGCCGCTCCAGACGTCACCACTGTTCATTATGTCGCCCCCACCCCCGCAACTTTAGCCTCCGGGTTATGGACCACTCGGTTACTCCCCGGGTTAAGCGATGTCACCCCTGGCGGGTTAAGCACTGTCAGGCCTCGATTGACTAGACTCCTGCGCGCCCTACGCACCCCCACGCCTTCTGCAAGTGATGCTCTACCTGGGAGAAGTACGGTCACGCCTAGGATAATCGATGTTTTGCCCGGGACTGGCGCTGTTATAGCTGGGATTGGCGATGCCACGCCAGAAACAAGCACTATTTTGCCTGGGATTGGCGTGGGGTTTACGTCTGGGACACGCAGTGCTGCGCCTGGGATAACTAGTGTTTTACTTGGTACAGGTACTGCTATACCTGGGATCAGTGATGTTACGCCTGGGTTCGGTATTGAGACACCAGAGGCGATGGAAGATGTTATAAATAGCAAGATAACCGTTACCCCGGGTTTTAGTACTGATGCATCTGGGATTGGTCCAACGATGCAAGGGAGTAACGTTGCCGAATCTGCGCGTAGCACTGTCACACCTGTGAGTAGCACTGCCGAACCTAGAAGTAACACTGCCGAACCGGGCAGCAGTACTGTTGAACCTGAAAGTATCACAGCCGAACATAAAATGAGCATTGCACCTTCCAAGATTAGCACTGCTGAACCTGTCATTAGCACTGCTGAACTTGGGATAAGCAATGATATACGTAGGTTGAGCGATGATATGCCTAGGATTAGCACTGCTCAACTTGGGATTAGCGATAATATACCTAGGCTGAGTGATGCTATGCCTAGGCTTAGCACCGCCACACCTGGGGTGGTCAATGATAGGTCAATAGCAGCTGAGGCCGATATGGCATTATCTCCGGGAGTGGCCAGTAACACGAGTCATGACGCCATTCACACGGTCGGTTACGTCACGGACGCCCCCATCGCGACTGATGACGTCACGAATGCCGTCTTTGACGTCACGAGTATGACCATCAACGTCACGGAGATGGCCAATGACGTCACTCTATTCGCGACTGGTGCCACGAAGGGAGTTACGAACCTCAAAGATTACGTCAACATCGTGACCGAATATGTCGCCCACGCAACGGTGCGCGTGACCAACGCTTCGGTGAACGTGACAACGGTGAAGGTGGCCGTCACGAAGGTAGCGGATGACGTCAGTTACGTTATCGCAGGCGTGACGGTCACGGCATTTCCGATGGGCACGCAGACGACGCCACAGACCATAGTAAATATGTATTATAATTGGGTATTGATTGTACATTGCAAAAATATACTCTATTTAGTATTTCTGATAGATATTCTGCACAATTCTGTGTAAAATAGGTCATTGCTGCATTCGATATTTGTGTTGCACTTCGGTAATGTTTCATTTCTTTTTCTTGGTAGAAAGTTCTTATTATTTTGAATGTTTCACACCGTAGTTAGTCTATTTAAAAGTAGATTGACGCAAAACATGTGGGAAAATAATTTCTGTACACATAGCGTAAGGTTTCATATAAGGCTTGCTGACAATAGTAGAAATTGCTTCATTCCTGTTATGGAATCCCTCATTTACCTGCGACTGAATAGTGGGCGTCTCGTTAGTCGTGCATTGAAAACATTATAAACATAGTATTCCATCCAAGACCATAGCGATACTTTGCGATCAATAACGGCCTTCATAGCATATGATTTCACTTCCATTTTTAGAAAAAATATTTCATCTGCCTTTATAGAAGATGACTCAATCTGTCTTTATAAAATATGACTTCATCTGCCTTCTTATAATATGAATTCATCTGTCGACGAAGAGACGCGCTATAGTTGATCTAAATACACCAATTTATTTGAAGAAATTTCACCCATAAGTACAACGGATTTTCTGCAATATTTTCGTCAGAAGAGCCGAAAATCCTAGATAAAAGAACTAGACAGTTAAATGTTAAGACATATTCTTGAAAGACGAACAAAATGTCGCACGGTCGAATGCTTTTTACATAATGTAATAATGTAAGCGACGTATTTAGAGTGGCGTCCCTATTACGCAATTGATCACTCACATTCGGTTATTGAGGTACCCTTCTCACAACTTCATGCTTATATCTATATAATATATAAATCTATATATTCATCTATAAACATTGATACCCAATCGTATTTATAGGTTAAACTTCCTCCCGCGTAAAAATTATATATGGTGATCCATGTCATAATTTATACCATCATACGTATAATGCCAAAATTATATCATAATTTGTATTATAATAATTATTATGCCACAATGAGATCATATATTAAACCATAATAATTATTGTACCAAAATTATATCCTAATTCAAATCCTAATTACATCGTACATCAAATTTAAGTCATAATTCAACCAAAACAATATCATACTTATGTCGCAATTAGGTCCTAGTTATATCGGAAGTACATGGTAAATTTATCATAACCTACCCTATATCGTAGCTTTATCATAATATATATCATAACTTTATCATACTGTATACCGTAACTTTATCATAATGTATCGTAACTTTATCATAATGTATCGTAACTTTAGCATAATGTATCGTAACTTTAGCATAATGTATCCCATAACTTGATCGTACCGAATTTCGTAACTTTATCATAATGCATATCGTAACTTCATCATAATTTATGTCCTAATTCCATTATAATTTATTTCACAATTAAATCGATCCCATTGTAGCTTGAAATCCGGATTCCGCTCCGCCTGTCGTCGGATCAATGGGTCCGGACGCTGGAGCAGTTGTTGTTGCTGATCCTCATCCTGGGGCGCTGGCTTTTGCCAAAGGGGAAGTTGACCCACGACCAATTGTCTCAGCTGCTCTTGGTTTATATCGGAACGGCAGCGGACATTGTCGAGTTCTTCGAGGCGTTCAAGGAGGACAAGGTAAGGGAAGTGCCATGTTACAGGCAAATGGTTATTGGGTATGGCTTCTTGCAAGTTGCTTACATTTCGTCCAATAATTTAAATCGATGCCAAAAGCCTTAATGTCACGCTTGCAAACATCCTTAAACGTGAGCTGTGGCCCGTACGGTTGGCCTTTTGCCGTCGGCAAGCTCACCGTAGAGCACATCCTTTGGTATGGGCGCGTGTCGTGGCCCGCCACGACGGGCTCTGGTTTGAAAACTGGAGTTGAAACGCCAATCTAGGTGAATCCAGTGAGTACAAACCAAGACCTATCGACAGGTCATCGATGCGACGAGTGCGATAAGATATGTCGTCTCACGGATAGGCGTATTAATCCTATTAATTAAACCAAAGTAAATCTGCAAATCCATCGTCTGTTGCATACGGACGGATGCCAACCAAATTTCGTCCAATAAGAAACATAGTATTTAAAAACAGAATGTTTGCATTGTGAAGTGTTCACGCTTATTTTTATGAAACATTCCTTGCAAGCATAGAGAAATATGGATTATATTATCCAACAGTAAATGGTTATTATGCAATTTGTCTGTGCATGCATTACCTGCAATTGCAAAATATGAAAGCTACTTATTTCGAGTATTTGTTATACTTGCGCATAAATCGTTGCAAGTAATGTGAAATATAAACTATATCCATTAAAAGGTAAATGCGTATTATGTGTAGTCTTCGCCTTTCTCGTGATATGCGTAGTTGCCCGACGTTCATTACTAGTAATGTGAAATATGAAATATAATGTAGAAAAGTGAAAAGGTTATTGTGTATGGATTAACGTGATTATATTTTTCGCAATTTTTGTAGTTGCGGAAAATAGGAGTTACACGTACTGTGACATATGTGACAACAATTTTGAAATTACTGAAGGAGAGACGGATCTGTGGTTCTGCTTATTTGCTGCTATTTCCCCCCAAAAAATGAAGTACCATATCCATGTTGTGCTGAAAGAGCCAGGGCAAGAAATCTATGAAGACTATGTCCAGCATTCGCCTCTTTAGACCTAACGGGCTTTATCCAGAAAATTTACACATCTCGGTTTCACCCAAAGCCCTTTTGGTTTTACGAAATGTTAAGTCCAACCGAAACCTATAACTCAGAAAACTGACACTAACATTAACAAAAATTGTCAAATATAGCAAAATGGTAAGTGATTGCAAGAAGGAATGAAAAAGACACAAATTACCAATCTTTATAATTTGGATCACGTATTTTTTTAACTTTGAATTAACGAATGGTGAAATCAGAATAAAGCAATCTACTGATATGTTCGTCATAGTATCAGTCAACTTAAGTAAAATCAGGTTAAATAAAATAAAGCAAAGGAATAACTGATATATAACGCTCCCTGGACGTAAAAAAAAGACACTGCTTTGGGGAACAATCAAATCAAACCTAAGCAGTGCTCCTGCCCATATATAGGCTTACTGTCCAAGGTGTTATGACATACTTCATGGATGCAATGTCGTCATACTGAGGGTGTGTTTGCCTATTTACCCTTACATCTATATTAAGAAATAATGATGATATATAACATGTCTTATAATCTATATACAAGACCAAGACATGTTGCAAACTGAGCCGAATCAGTGCTTGGCAGAGGAGAGGAACAAAACGAAGATAAAACAGCTCATGGCAAAGACATATGGGTGTTCTGCTCAGATGATATCAGATCATTGTTAAATTCGCTAATATGAACATGTATGACCCTGGAGATAAGGTACCCCTTGCTAAGTACTTAGTAACTAAGCTGTCATGCTTAGTTACAATAGTTGACATGGAGCAGTGAGATTTGCTTCGAGAACATATTTGTTTTCCACCTATCGGCCTATAATTCTCAGCTTATTCGCGTACCACACTTGGCTGCTTGTCTCTACAGGAAGAGGGGTTGGGGTTACTGATTTGCTGGCAAGCTTGAAGTAGCCGGACGACCAATTAAGCGTGGAATGATCTTCCCTCAAGGGGAAAAAAACCAACGCCTCTCCTTAAGTGTTTCCTTGTTAGACCACGAGCTGCGCTCCGAGGCGCCCTCTACGCGGAGATTACACAAGCTGTGTTGACACTGCCCACAGACCACGTGACCTTGGCAGCGTTTGTCTCCATTGTGTGACATTGGTGACGTCATATCTGTCTTCTCGCGTGGTCATTGCAAGCAGGAGGTCTGAATCCTGTAGAACGCTGCCCTCCAGGCTTCCAAGTAGCCTCGCCCACCCCGCCATCAATCGCCCTGCCCCCTCACCCCACAGGCACCTCCAATCCCCCGCCCGTCCCAACCCCCTGCCATGAATACCCCATTCTGTCTCACACAGCCATGGTCACCTCCCTCTCTCGCTTCTCGCCTCTCGTAACGCTACCAAGGGCGAAAAAAGTACGGTGTACAAAAGGGGCCAAGCCTTCGGATATTGTACGGTAGTGTCACGTGTTACCGTAAAGCCTTGAGAACATCATCAGCTGAAAAAAGAGCAGTTGCAGCAGCTTTTTTTTCAATTGCACAATTGCTGCATTCCCTGGAGGATGTATGTGTGTGCATTGCAGTGACGTCAACTCATCCGACTTAGAGCGCGCGGATGCGTACTCGGTGACGTAGGCCGCATGAACGCATAATTGGGTGACGTAGGCCGCATGAAGGCATAATTTGGTGACGTAAGCCACATGAATCTATGCGTGGGTTGGTTGGTTTGTTGTATCTTCAGAACGCTGTAACCACTTTTAGTCATATCGCGTCAGTGGGATATGGAAGGAGGGGTGGAGGCATGTCCCTTAAAGTAAACCCCTACTCTTTGTGAAGAAAGACAGGAAACGCGGTGCGTGTGAGACGTAAGCCGCCTGAGCGCATAATCGATCTCTCTATTGCGGTTATGAAACATTTAATATTTCTTTGGTCGATCACGAATACAAAGAGCTATTTTGTATATTTATCAATGTAATTATATCTATCCGTTTATCCTATCGACTCCATCTGCCCCCCCCCCCCCCCCCCACCGCCGACCCCCCACCCCCCACCATCCCCCCTTTGCCCTCCTAATATATGGACCTTCAAATGGTCAGGAGAATGATAGGGTGAGGGTGAGTGAGAGGGAGAAGGAAAGGCAGAGGGAGGGAAAGGGAGACGGGGAGATAGATGGAGGGAAGGAGAGGGGGGGGGTATAAACGGTTCCAGATACAGACAGTGGACCTGTATCCAGACTGTATCATCCCCTCACAATGCGGCCACTACCCTCCATCAATCATACATGCGCTGCCCCGCTGCCACGGCAATAACGAGGAGCGCCCGTCTTGAACCGGCGCCTACACCCATGTAGGGTATGCATTGCGTCCCTTACGTCATCATGTTATGGGAAGGGACTATCCATATTGCAGAAAAAGCACACATGCCTGGAGCATAAAAGAAAAGCACTGCATACCCTAGGGCCTAACCATCGCGTCCGCCCACGTTAACGATAACAGAACATGAAAGGTCACGGCAGCGACTCCGGCACGCACCAAACGTCCTCCCTGTTGACTCCAGCGCAGCGCAGGACGGCTCAACGATACTCGCGACGTTGAGAAGATGGTACCCACTTACGACTACTTCCCCACAAAGCCCACTTGCGGCTTTTTGCGACAATGCCGGTGTCAGTGGTCTTTTGTCATGTCCGACGCAGCTCAACTTGGCTGTCGTAGTGACTGTAACAATTGCTCCCCAGAGTAGCACTCCACACAAGGCTCTGTGATTATCAAGCAAACATGACCTCAGATACTGTGACATGGTCCCGGCTTGCCGTCAGAAGGAACATACTACCACTATCACATTATATACGAAGACATCTGTAGGGAACAACGGTCAAGGCCGCTCTAGTAGTGAAGAGACAGGTCAAGGACATTATCACAGTCGGGTAACTCAACGCAGTGAAATATATCACGCTACGAAGAAGACATAACTACCAAATGCCAATATCGATCAAATATAAATAATAAAAATGATTGACATGATGAAATATATATATATATATAAAATCAAATATACCAGGTATGTATATACATATGAACAAAAATATATGTATGCACAAAACATATATTTATATGTGAAAACATATATTTATATGTGAAAACATATATTTATATAAGAAAACATATTTATGTATAAAAACATATATTTAGATATCTAAACATATTTTTATATATAACAACATATATTTATATAAATATAAAAACAAACATGTATGAAAATAATATATAAATAATATATGTCACCGGCATCGAGTCACATTCTTGCCCATCGCTGATGTGTATGACGCTTACCATAACGGAAATCATGGTACGCGCCTCATACATGGAGAGTAAACACCCCTGTACACGTTCCATGCAAATTTTATTTTATTTTTTTACAGTGATTTTAGTGATTTTCTAACGCATCATTCTTGGACCAATCAGGCCAGAAAATATGAAAATTTTACATCCTGGTATGATTTGGGGCTGGAAACGACTGCTACACGAATTAGATGAAATAAAACATGCATTAATAGTATAAATAATATCAATAATATTAATCATCAATATAATACTACTATTTACATGTTGTTTGTTAATTGTCAGGTGCGGTTCAATCGCCTCCTGTGCCAGATCATCCTGGGTATCTGGTCCTGGAGTCTGATCCAGTTCTCCATGGTCCTGACGGCCACCAAGGCCCGTAAGGACCAATCCGGACTCGTATCCCGAAAGTTCCGGCCCACTCAGAACGAGACGTGCTGCACCCCGGACGTCTACGGTATCATCATATCCATCTTCCTGCAGGACGCCCCGTTTCTCGTCCTGCGCCTGCTGCTGATATTTAAGTACCACGTGGTCAGCTACACCAATATGTTCTTCACCTGCAAGAACACGCTGGTCATCGCCCTGCTTCTGTACCGCCTCATCGTTGTCCAATGGGAGCGGCGGAAACACACGGATACGGGCAAGGAATACATGGATCTGAGTGAGTCCAGCAGCAGATCCCGATTGATGCCCAATAGCAACAGTACGGATACCTACTACAACTACCGCACCAAGGTCAACTTGAAGGAGAGCGTGGAGGACCCGGATGAACCCAAGGTCGAGTACGTCATCAAACGTCACCTGAGCGTCGAGAAGCTTCGCAACCCGACGTCGTCGACGTCGGCGACGTCGACCAGCGTCGTAAACCTGGCGGCGTCAACGTCGCAAGAGCAGGTCTATCAGGAGTGCTTCACGCTGGCGGCCGACGACGATGACGTGGACGATGACGACGTGGAGGAGACCGACGACGACATCGACGATGAAGTTGCGGTGGATATCGATGACGTCATGCGCGTCGCGCTGGACGGCGACGCCTTAGACGACGACCGTGGCAGCGTCAAGGTCGATCTTAGACCTGCCAAGTTCAAGGTCGACCTCGATTTGGATGACCTTCAGGACGGTTACGTCAAGAACAACGGCATCCGGGCATCTGGCTCGCCTGCCAAGCACAGAGACAGCGTCTATGACAATATCAACATGGACGACGTTCAGTTGTGATGGCGGTGAGGGCGTAAACGCTATTTTTGTTTGATATTCTCACTGCAGGTAACAGCGGGTCCGTTTTGGTTCTGTTCTGGTGTGGTTCCTGAGATACAGCGCTCCCTCCGCTCCCCTACCCTCCGTCCTACACGGATGGATGTTGAAGCGCCATAATACAAGGAAGGGAACATGGTATGTAGCGGAATCGTCGAGAAGAAGCGGAGCCGCGGCCTATGGTATAGAAACCAGGGAGGCTTCACCGTCTCTAAGCTGGCCGCTTGGCAGGAACCACCGAGCAGCTAGCGAGTCATCAATGGATTGAATCCTGGTAGCGGTCAATTCAAGTAACTACACCTCGTCCGTGTATCTATCCGTATAGTCGGGCAGCGATATCATTCGTGTTCATATTATCGCATTTAGACTTTCGCTCTCAACGAGGAGAGATGACGTTTGTAACTTTGTAACTGACTATTTGTTTCGTAACCATTTTTGGGTGACTAGGGGGTTTGCTCAGCAAATCGCGGATTGGAAAGACCTTTAATCAATGTTCTTGGGTGAGATATGATCCGGTTTTGTGTTTGCAATTGCGTCGTTTACTACAAAGAGATCTAAATACACATCATCTATCTGTTACGTCATCTTGGGAACTTACGCTTAGTTGCTCTCAGCCATACTACAATACTGTGACAAGTGTTACTACTACGCAGAGAACAATGTTCACCCATTTGTTATTGGTAGGGAAACAATAATAGGTCTGACGACAGCTCAACATATGAGACACGAGGGCCAATTAACACGCAACTGCGACTTCAGTCAGTTGATTCGACTTCTTAAAGTCGTAAAATAAACGTGATCAGAGGTAAAATTGCCGTACATTATGAACGTGGTGTGATCACTGTCATTAATGCGCATGCGTGAATGAAAAGTCAGGCGCGTTATAAACTGATGGGTAATAATTAACCATTTTAAGGAGTACATGACTAACGCTGTGCTGAATTTGTTTCCATCAGCAAATATAACTAAATATTACATGATCGTTTACAGTGCAGGACATCGATGTGAGTTTCAGCAATAAATGTTGAGATCAAGATGTTGAGGTTGTAAATTCGGGAGGCGTTCGACTGGTTGTATGCAGTTTCATGGCGTGTGTGTGACACATATCGTTTCAGTTGCTACAGAACGCAGCAACATATCTGGACAGCTGTTCAATCCACCATTTGCATAATTACATTACAGCATTTTACGACTCATCCAATTGGATATATATTAGCGATAGTAATGCCCTTGCCGGCTGTTAAGACTACCTGCGTTTGCTCTAAGATGGTGACTTCTGCTGAGTGATTGAAACGTCGACAACAAAACGGGCGATATTAGGGCAGGAAAGTAACCTTGTTTTGGATACATGTACTATAATTATCCACAACAAAAACGCGGTAAGGAAACACGATATGAGATACGATGAATGGAAATATTTCTGATAAATTTCCAAGTTAGTTACCAAAGGGTATTCAATATGAAGAACACGCTTGAATAAACTGAGACAAGCTATAATTATCTACTAAAAGAAGATGTATGATTTCAGTACTTATTGCCTCAGCAAGAGTTATTAAATGTGTGCGAATTTCATTAAAATATAAACAAGCGGCAAACAACCGGGCCGTCTGAACTAACCTTCCGACTGGCTTTAGAATAACTGATTTAAAAAGTGATTACTATTCAGTCAGTCTCAATAACGGTTGCTGCCGTCAGTAAATTTAACTTTAACATTGTTAACAGGGGCAGATGTTGCTCATGGTTTGTTCATCCATTTTGTATATCATCCTCACAATTGTCACTATGGAATGGTGATTTGAGACTGCGAACGGAACACTTCCTTCAATTGCTTTTAAACAACATCGTGCGTGTATGACTTGTGTGTTGATGTATGACCTTGGCGGTGTTCATGGCTCGGTACCTGTCTAACTACGTGAACAATGGGGGCTTGCATTTCTGCAGAACGTACGTAACAGCGTTGATAGTCGTAATAATGCTCGTATCTTAGTCTTACTTCATCTATCATTGTAACAATTTCATGGGTTGTTATATCCATATTCGTCTCTCGTTCATGGCGGTTTGTTGTCTTTGACTATGGCTACCCTTGTCCGTTCCTAGATTGTACAGAAACTGATGTTTGAATATCATTGATAATGCATTTGTGATTACATTCGTCACTCATTGCCTGAGACATGCATAGATTTACAATATATATATATATTTATATATATATATGTATATATATATATATATATATATATGTATATATATATATATATATATATATATATATATACTGGATAGAAAATGAGTCAGAGTTTCGACCTGAAAGAATCACGTGGAGTAGGTCCAGCCATGAAATGATCAATTAATTATTTCATGCATAGCAGAATGACGGGAAAATTCCCAACGTAAATATTGAATTCTACTTCTGACAAACAATGGCGTAATATATTGCGATGGTTGGCATGGCCTCTTTTCAATCGACCCTTACTTCCACTCAATATTTTAATCGGACTAAATCACTGTCCAGTATTTGTCTATGTATATGCATATGAATTTATGTCGCTCTGTTGTTGATGGTTGACGCTTTAGTATGCTATACACATTATTTATATGAGGATTTACATGAAAAAATAGTTTCTTCAGTTTATACACAGTCACATAAGCCCAACAGCGCACTGTGTTTCCCGACTGCAATAATTTATTTTGCTGGGCTTGGATATGTTTGTGTCGAGATTCCTATGACAATGAAGACGATTATCGTGCAGGTTTTATTTGACAAATGGTGCAGAATCCTGGAATAATGCGCCCTTCATTGACGCTTTGCAAGGTATAATTATAGGTAGGCAATGAGCAGATTGACATTGGTATTTTAGATAGCAGCGCTAAGTAAGAAGACCAGACTGTTCTTCCCCCATGGCATTGATCGCCCATGTGTGGGGGCTTTCTTGCGGACTACGTCACACTAGCTGACATCACAAACATCTACACAACTTCTTGAGATCCCCGCAGCAGGTGTCCTCAATGTCGCTTTAAGCAGTTTAATTCATTCTTTAGAGGGCAACAATGAGGAAATAGGAAAATTGGTTTTCTTCTTCGTCACAGCAGATAACGTTACATCATGAGGGTATGGTTGTCATGCATGTCTCAATATATTGTATCGCCTGATATTAATCAATACACATGTTACGAAGTGCTGAATGAAAGCACAGCAAGCAGAACAAATTATATGTTTTGAAGTCGCCTTTGGCATTCCCAGCTTTACGTTTTGCGCGACTTATACTAAAAATACTCTCATGTATATTTTGAATTTATGACTATGTATTTGGTATGGGTTCGTATTCTGTATCCTCTCGTGAGTCTCGAGAATACTTGCCTGTTTGTCACAATTTGTTAAATTGACGTGTATTGGTATTTTGCTTGTATATCGTGGTATTGATTGCAATTAAACGATACATTTGTGTGATTCGCCAGTCTATATTAATCAATCCTGTTTAGTTGAGTCAAGTGGTGTTTGTGATTTAAGGTGAACGCTGAAGCATCATTTCATATAAACGAGCAAGGTGGCCAGTACATTTAGCATTTTGTGTCTCACTTTTCGCGCCGATTATGAATGCGGTGATCAAATGCCGTTGTTTATGAAGATATCATTAATACGAAAACAGTCATTTATTATTGTCACTTGGAATGGTTCACTAGACACTATACACACAGATATATATGTCAATATATGTCTACAAATATCATTATATATATCGATTTAAGTATCAATATATATCAATATATATATATCGATTTAGGTATCAATATATGTCAATAGATATATATCGATTTATGTATCAATATATATCAATATATATATCGATATATATCAAAATGTATGTCAATATCTAGCAATATATAGCAATATATAGCAATGTATATCAACATATATTTGCATAGAGAGAGAGTTTCAGCCAACATCTTGTATTTGTCTATTGAAATATTCGAAAAGCAAACTTACGCCATGGTCAATTGTGAAATGAAACGCAGATACACATACATGCTACAATATCCTCAGGTGGGCGTGGGTCGTCTATGGTACTCGATTAAAATGATATCATCTATGATACTCGGTACTATAGTGTCCTCTATGATACTCGGTACTATAGTGTCCTCTGTGATACTCAGTAATATAGTGTCCGCTATGATACTCGGTATTATAGTGTCCTATGTGATACTCGGCACTATAGTGTCCTCTATGACATTCGGTACTATAGTGTCCTCTATGGTACTCGGTACTATAGTGTCCTCTATGATACTCGGTACTATAGTGCCCTCTATGATACTCGGTACTATAGTGTCCTCTGTGATACCCGGTACTATAGTGTCCTCTATGACATTCGGTACTATAGTGTCCTCTATGGTACTCGGTACTATAGTGTCCTCTATGATACTCGGTACTATAGTGTCCTCTATGATACTTGGTACTATAGTTTCCTCTGTGATACTCGGTACTATAGTGTCCTCTATGATACTCGGTACTATAGTGTCCTCTATGATACTCGGTACTATAGTGTCCTCTATGATACTCGGTACTATAGTGCCCTCTACGATACTCGGTACTATAGTGTCCTATATGATACTCGGTACAATAGTGTCCTCTGTGATACTCGGTACTATAGTGTCCTCTATGATACTCCGAACTATAGTGTCCTCTATGATATTCGGTATTATAGTGTCCTCTGTGGTACTCGGTACTATAGTGTCCTCTATGATACTCGGTACTATAGTGTCCTCTATGATACTCGGTACTATAGTGCCCTATACGATACTCGGTACTATAGTGTCCTATATGATACTCGGTACTATAGTGTCCTCTGTGATACTCGGTACTATAGTGTCCTCTATGATACTCGGAACTATAGTGTCCTCTATGATATTCGGTATTATAGTGTCCTCTGTGGTACTCGGCACTATAGTTGCCTCTATGATACGCGGTACTATAGTGTCCTCTATGATACTCGGTACTATAGTGTCCTCTATGATACTCGGTACTATAGTGTCCTCTATGATACTCGGTACTATAGTGTCCTCTGTGATACTCGGTACTATAGTGTCCTCTATGATACTCGGAACTATAGTGTCCTCTATGATATTCGGTACTTCAGTGTTCACTGTGATACTCGGTACTATAGTGTCCTCTGTGGTACTCGGTACTATAGTGTCCTCTATGATACTCGGTACTATGGTGTTCTCTGTGTTACTCGGTACTATAGTGTCCTCTATGATACTCAGTACTATAGTGTCCTCTGTGGTACTCGGTACTATAGTGTCCTCTGTGGTACTCGGTACTATAGTGTCCTCTATGATACTCGGTACTATAGTGTCCTCTATGGTACTCGGTACTATAGTGTCCTCTGTGATACTCGGTACTATAGTGTCCTCTATGATACTCGGTAATATAGTGTCCTCTATGGTACTCGGTAATATAGTGTCCTCTATGATACTCGGTACTATAGTGTCCTCTATGATACTCGGCACTATAGTGTCCTCTATGGTAGTCGGTACTATAGTGTCCTCTATGGTACTCGGTACTATAGTGTCCTCTATGGTACTCGGTACTATTGTGTCCTTTGTGGTACTCGGTAAAATGATGTCATCCATATGATATTCGGTACAGCGGTGTCCTCTATGGTACTCGGTACCACGGTATCGTCAACATTTCATCTCTGTTCGTCGCGCCCATAGCTACTTAGGGCGCATTATGACGGTCTGTTTCACCAAATAAGCACACATTTGTGACACTTAGCGGTGATTCGCTTGCATTATGAACTGATATGCACAGCTTATAGATATCGTTTCATATTGATATGAATATGAATTGATATCGATGTTGATGTTGATTGAGCATGTCTGTTGAGAGTGTCGATGCCATGTTGGCTTTGCCTGTCAGCATTGCAATGGTAACATTATGACAGCCCTGGCAGTTCGTAGAACACGTGAGTCGTAGCATCTCAAAGTCTTGCGAACACGATGACGTCCATCCTGTTTTCGTTTTTCATTTGTTTTGTTTTGTTTTTTTAGCCCGTCATTCCGGAGTTTGGAGTACCTACTCGCTTTCAGTGTTTAGATTCCTCTGCTGTAAACTTCCCAGTACCAATAAAACTTCCATGGTTTTCATCGCGTGATTTGATTTCTAAACAAACACTTTTAAGATGCTTAATGCATGTTCTACATATGGCACAATTGTGCAATCATTGGCAAGAACATCCTATCTAGACCAAAACGGGATATATATTAACAGGGGCGGATCTCGGACTTTGCCAAGGGGGTGGGGGGTGCTCTCTGAAAACTTGCGACCAGGGGGATGGGGGGGGCTCTCTGAAAAACTTGCGACCGGGGGTGGGGGGTGGTCGGGGAAGCCGACTTTAACAGTGTAATTTCAGGTTCCCAGGTTTGTGCGTGAAGAATCGAGTGAGTGTGACACTATATTTTGTTTGCTTTGGCCCATAATATAGTTAAATATTATACATTTATCTCTCCATAATGCATGCGGTCCGTTCGGTGAGACTGCTGGAAACATTGTAGTTTGAGGCAAATCATCGATGTTTACATTTCGGCGACAAACGGACACCATTGTCTTCACCTGGTCAGTCCATATAAGGAGCGCTGTTACGTAACCATAGATACCTCACGCAGGCATGCGAGTCATGATGATTATTCATATCGTCATGTGACATCAGACGATCGCATTCTGGTTTATCAACTGTTTAATGGCTCATATATTACATAAATATACTCGGATGGTTGCGGTATTTTAGGTCACAAAATGTCATAATACATACCTACATATATCCGAAACCGGGGCCACATCTTCCAAAAACGTACGGCCCAAAACCAGTTTTGGCACGAACGCGCACTCCTCGGCCAATCAGAGACCGGCATTTTGACCACGTGACGGCCTCACCCCTATCGAACATTCTAGAACTTTGAAAGATCCGCCATCTTTGCTAAACACACAAATCACAGATCCCTGCTAACTCTAGTTACGCTAACACTGGTTAAGTCATAACATTTATCCCAAATGAGTCTTTGTTTAATCACCCATCCTGACAAAATCTAGTCTAAACTTTCAGGTCCTTCACCTGTTCAGTGAACACCCCGGTGAATCAATTTCATCATCACTCAACCACCAAGCCGCATGCGGCAGTGCGCTCGCCATTTTGCCACCTGTCGCTCAACCACGTGAAAAGGCCGCTGGTTCACGGCACCAAATGCGATATTTCCGAATTGGTGTCTTTTCTAACTTAAATTTCGACAACCCTAAACTGGGTGTTCGTTCTGAGATCGGTCTTAGCTCAACACGTGGTGGCGAAGGCAATTAGGCGAAACGCAGTGGTTAAAGTTTCGATGATTTATTAAAACTCTTAAAACTCAAATTAAACCAGTTACCAACTCCGTTAAACGGTGTGTCACTTACCTGGCAGCAGTTGGTTAACTGGCTGCCAGCCCCTCTCTCCGCACGGCGGTGAATCCGATCAAAATCCCTTCTAGCTTGCTAACTGAAACCTGTCCTCCCGCAACGCCGCTGACTAGCTGACTGCTAAACTCAACCCAAGCGGTGACATCAACGCAGGTTGCTATCGCAACCCACGCGAGCAAACTACAGTATGGCGCAAAAGTATGGACCTAAAATACTGCATTGTTATACTTCTGATGTGCACAGAACTGCAGTAGTTAGTTGTGTATCCAAGGACAGCTTTAGCCGATCTTGAGTGTGAAGCGAGTGAAGGCAAACAACCGGGAAGGAAGGCATCACGTACCAGCGTACAGGCCGCTGATGCTAGGCATTGACGTATTACGCATATGTATCCCAGTCTCGATCAGTCCCGTAGTGACTGTACACCCCTATAGAGAAAACTCCCAAATCACTCCAGTGATGCATTAAAATTGCAAGCGAGCAATAAGCCTCGATCATTTAAAAACCTTGCTGAAGAAGAGCAATTTTCGACTGGTCAATCAAATCTTGATTAGGCATAATCATAACGGGCATCCGTTTTTCCTGAGCGTACATTCACCCTGACCGGGCCTATATATTCTCCCTGTATGCATCCATATTCATCTTGTCGGTGTCTATATTCACCCTGATCGGGCTTACATATTCGCCCTGTATGTATCTATATTCATCCTGTCGGTGTCTATATTCACCCTGATCGGGCCTATATATTCGCCCTGTATGTATCTATATTCGCCCTGTACATGTCTACATTCATCCTGATTGGGCCTATATATTCGCCCTGTATGTATCTATATTCATCCTGTCGGTGTCTATATTCACCCTGATCGGGCTTACATATTCGCCCTGTATGTATCTATATTCGCGCTGTACATGTCTACATTCACCCTGATTGGGCCTATATATTCGCCCTGTATGTATCTATATTCGCCCTGTACATGTCTACATTCATCCTGATTGGGCCTATATATTCGCCCTGTATGTATCTATATTCATCCTGTCGGTGTCTATATTCACCCTGATCGGGCCTATATATTCGCCCTGTATGTATCTATATTCGCCCTGTACATGTCTACATTCATCCTGATTGGGCCTATATATTCGCCCTGTATGTATCTATATTCATCCTGTCGGTGTCTACATTCACCCTGATTGGGCCTATATATTCGCCCTGTATGTATCTATATTCACCCTGTACGTGTCTACATTCATCCTGACCGGGCCTATATATTCGCCCTGTATCTATCTACGCGGGTTCTGTATATGATTACATTCACCCTGTACATATCTACCTTCGTCCTCTCCCGGCTTTCCCATGTGGCTTTCCAGGTCCATCTTAGAGATGATGCTAACGTTATGATTATTGTGCCTGGCGTACTTATTGCTACTAATGTCATACCTACTTGGCATATCACGCAGAACATGACAGTTGGAGCGCTATCAGCAGATAGAATTTTTGGATCCTGGTAATGCAAATATGTAAAATCAGCGAAATAATTATGAATTCAGTCCCAGCACGTCTTCCATTAGTCTACATAGAAAAGAAGCACTGCGGATACATCCAATAAAACCAACAAAAATCCCCTGCCAATCCATCGTATTACGCATCTACAATAGATGCGAAGCCACCCAACAGACGGATTCATCTAGTCATCTTCAGAATGAAGAATACATGTCCTTATGGAAAAATTAAATTACCGAAGGGGGTTCCCTGACAGGTTGCTATTTCATCGGCTAACATCACTGAAGGCGCCGTAATCAACGGAACAAAACCTATGATTCGTTTCCGTTCTGCATTGTTCACTGGCGTATGGGGTTCTGTATCTGAGGTGTGTGAGGGTGAGGAGGGGGCGTAATCCCATAACGATTTTTTTAAGCCGATTGCAGTCGTTTTGCTCATCTCAGTGTCTCCATTTTCAATGCGTTACTTTTACATCAGCTCGGGGTATCCTATTCGCTATAGGTCAACGCTTCGGTTTGTTAACTGGTTAAGCCCAGGGTGTCAGTTAACTTTATCTTACAAGTATGTCTGTGGCTACGATCATTTTCAGCAAGGTATGAATAAAAAATCATTCAACCACGTTTCGGTCAATTTCATTTGTTTAAGGTCAGGGTCAGAGTCAGTGTCATGAATTGACCCTCCCCCTTGTCACCTCCAACACGTCAACAAATGTAATGGATAACCGGAACCGATATAATAATAATCAGTTTTTTTATAATGAAAATAATAATAATAAAACACACAAATTACATTAATTAGTGAAATATTGTAGTGTTCAAGACATTTTCTCAAGACAAGAGCCAGAGGCTTATTTGTTCGATTTAGATATGGAGTGTTAGGGTGATTATGGCATTCAAGTACGCTAACAAAGCAACTCGAAAAAATCAACAGTCAAAATAAATAAACATGGAAGTAGGGGAGCCATTGAAGGTTACTTAACTATCATAGCTATCTACAGTAAAGGATATCACGTGTAAAGACAACAGCTTATTCATCGGAAAACCAGCATTCCTACACCAGCCCCATCGCACCCTCACCCCTCTGAGTGTTTATATTTAAAAGACAGGTGGCCAGATGAGGTCAATTTTGTGGCCTACATGATACAACAGACCTCGCGTGATATAAGCATGGTCCATATCCGTCCGTCTCCGAAGAAGAATGCATACATATAAACGTACATACATATATATGTACATACATATATATGTACATACATATATATGTATATATATACATATTTATATATGTACATACATATATATGTACATACATGTATATGTACATATATATGTACATAGACATATATATACATACATGTATTAATCCCACCATGTCGCCATCATGTGCATCCGGCACTGTAAGTCCCTTGTATATTTCTCATGGAGAATAGGCTATAACCATCCGTCTTGGGGACCCCCCTCCCCACACCCCCCCCCCACCCCACCCCCTCCCCCCACCACACAGCCCTACCGCACACCCCACCCCACACCCACACCCACACCTCCTACCCCGCCCTATCCGCCGCCCCCCACCCCTCTACCCAATATATTGTTGACCCATCCGGTGAGGTATTCGATATACTCCGTTGCTAACCCCCCTGCACTGAACCGTAATAATGTGATTTGTTTCTGTTATATATTTGTGTATGTATGTATATGTTCGCACCACACGTTACATTGTGAACGCAACTTTGCCGGTGGCCTTCGCAATAAATCCTCCTATTTATCTGCACAAATGCCACTCTCATGCAGTGTCTATAGACGCCACCAAAACCGAGGTCAGGATACAGTGAACGATGCTTAACAACTAATGGATCCAACCCCTGGATACAGGAGTTCGGGGTAGATGTACCTACGAAGCCATTGCTTACGAGCTTACGGGATCATCATTAATTCAATATTGCGTGTTGCACAACAGCGCATGCGCGACCGGAAACTCCTGACCGGGTGTGGGTGCAGGCTGGGGTGGCGGAACTTTGACCGGAGGGGTATATATATCCAAGGACGTCGTTTCATTCGCGAATAGCGTTCGCATGGCCTGGAGCGCCACCTGGTGAGGGAATCGGTCGCGAGAGAATGAAACTCAGAGGACTGTTGTCGGTCCCACGCTATTGTCTCAGGGGCGACGTCTAAGAGGTTTTCCCCCGCACACTAGTTCAACTGTGTCACCCCCTCGTCGCTATGGCAACCAGCTCTTCTTTCTCACATTCTTTGGGGAGGGGTAAGAGGTATAAATGACGCACCGGGTACATACAAAGCGCTCATCGCCGCACTTACAGGGTCCAGGGAGGCCATCAACATCTACTTTCGCTCATACCCCGAACACAAAAAAAGATGCCATATAGAAATGTCCATACCAACGTCATCCTCACCCCCAACACCCACGCAACCCCACATCATCCCCATCCAGTTTGAGCCACTCACAACGCACCCTTCATCAACACTCCACGACATAACAGGTAAAAATAAATGTTAAGTATAACATAACAAGCCGCTCGAAGTCAAATTAAACAATCTTATAAAGGCGGTTAAGTCTATCGGTTTATTTCGGGTATCGTTGATTAGAAATTTCGGGTCCAGCACGCACAAACATCTGGCGTCCCCCAGATCAGGGGGCTTACATACCCAATGGCAGACTCAGGGCGGGAGGGGTAGGGGATGGGTATCCTGTTTTTTTTTAGCCTCCACCCCCCCCCCCCTCCTAACCCCTCCCGGCTCCACTCTCTGATCCGAGGAGCCAGGATGACTTTTTTCAATGTAAAATGCATGCAATTTTGGGTGTTGTGCGGTGGACCGCCTTTTTTCGGATTGACGCCCCTCAAGTACCACCCTGCCCCCACCCCCCACCCTTGATTCCCCCCTTACTTTACAAGCCAAAACTGAAACCTATCCCACCCCTTTCAAAATCATGTATCCGCCCTTGGACACTTTACTCATTTAAGGTGATACGATAATAAAAGTCTTACTAACGACGGGGGGGGGGGAGGGGAGAGGAGGGCGGGGGGGGGGGGATTCAGAGGATCGAACTAAACAAGGGTTGATGAATGACACCTATTGCTTCTAAGTAAATTAAATATGCATTGGATAACTGCGTCCTTTATCATGTAAAATGATACACAGGGTAGTAACCTGGTTTCTGCTACATTTACAATAGTACGTGGCCATATGGATGTTCGTGTTGCATTCATGTCACATCTGAAAAGCATGGAGACGGTTTTAATAGAACACGCGAACAGTGATAACTATATCATCATGTAATTGCTCATTGTCATTGTAAGTTTCCAACAGAAATATGGACAACGGCGGATCAATTTGAAATCGATTTATTTATCATTATCTCATTTAAATCAATATATAGTTCTTACATTATACAGACGTTGGTTAAATAGGTCAACTGGAGCCAATACTGACATGTTGCTGGAGTTACATGAAAGTTGGGAACATCTGGATTGCGTTATTTCACACGAGGGATGTATTTTGCCAGTACCCTGAAATCTGCAACTTTCGGCAACAGCATGGACGAAATATATGGGTTGTTTTTTTCAAGCAGTTCACGACTTCATTGCAGCCTCCAAACGTTTCCCTTAAATATCACGTATTTTAATGTTATGCCTGAATGTATTAATTATGGAATTTCTACTACATTGTGATGTACGCAACTGTCATGTATATATGTATGTATGAGCAATTGATTTAAGTTCAGCAAGAGGCATTCACATAGGCAGTGCGCCTGTTTTCCAATTGCCAATAAAATAACAATGTTTAAACTGAAATGTATGGGAAGATTAATAGCATTACCGTCGGGGGCCGGCGCGACAGCTCAGTGGGCTAGAGCGCTGGCATTGAGTGCTATGGTCAGATGAGAGCCTAACGGCACGTGGGTCGGTGGTTCGAGCCCTGCTGTGGCCATGTCTGTGTGGTCGCAGGATAAAGATCCCATGTCTTTCTTCGTAAAGAGTCGGGGGTTACCCCCGGGGACATGGCTCTGGATTCTCTCCCTTCCTTTTCCCATTGACGCGATATGACCAAAAGTGGTTAAAGCGTCCTGAATAGCCAACCAACCAACCATTGCCGGCTTCTCCGTTAAGAGGTCGCTTTGTATATGGGAATCTGCCCCACGTGCGGGTTCCTGTGTCACGTGATCACTATATATCGGTTGTCTGTATATCTGCATCGTCCAAATAAAGTTTTCGCTTCATATATTTAATTCTTATACAGACTTATAGGCGATTACACATTAAGATTCGTATGTCGACAACATGATGATCTTATATAAAGTAAAATAAAACAATACAATAGTATATGTAACTTATAAATAGTAATATAAGCCAAAACAGAAGAACAAGTCAATGTTTTAGACACTTCAGGCAATATTTGACTCAAAATTTGATCCATTCAAAAATAGTGCTTGAAATATGATATGGACCTTAACTGCATTATTTAGCCAAGTGAATGATATCATTCATACGTATGACGGCAAGGAATATATACGTATTTGATTAGACGGTTACATGTGCCGTAGTTTAACATGGGGTTGAGCGACTACAAAGCCTATTAAGTACGCGAAACGCCACCTGTTGGGAGATTGTATGTATAAGCGGAACGCCCTCTGTTGGGAGAGTGTAGGTATAAGCGGAACGCCCCCTGTTGGGAGATTGAATGTATAAGCGAAACGCCCCCTGGTGGGAGAGTGTAGGTTTTATATGACAGACGGGTGTCGAACGCCCGCCCGGACAACGTCGATGAAAGGGCAGGCACCTTATAACATATCACACGCACTGTTATCCCACAAGTCACACGGCTGTATATATAGACATATATATATATATACATTCGCTGTAGTTCCTGTGTTTAGTGGGCAATTCATTTCCCGTCTCAATGAGCCCTCCGAGGGGCGTGACAAGCCGTGATTCCGCGTTAAGTGCTCCAATTAGTACTTCATCTCCGCGCCGATGGGAGTTCTTTTCGGAAACGCCTCCGATTGGCTGGCCTACGCGTAGTCCCGCCCACGTGCGGTAGAAACAAGTGGGTCTGATTGGCGGGGCGGTCCTGCGCACCGCCCACTGGAGAGGGAAACAAAAGGGTTCTTCCCGCGCTGAGCAGTGGACAGCACAAGACCAGGAGGGATTGGAACGCAGCTCTGGGACCGGGAACAAGCGAGAACGAAGTATTCAGGCTGCCGCCACGTCGTATAGTGTGTTTATATTGATATATATATACACATGTATACGTATAAATAGACAACGTCTATACACGGACGCTTCAAGTGGCTGAATAGCTTTGAAATAGGGATTGACTAATCCACACCAGCTTAAGGAAGTCATTTTGTGCGGGAACAACTCGACGTATTACTTCGCTTCACTCAAGAAAAACTATTCAAAAATTGAAATCAACATCCCCTGAAATCTACATCGGAAATCTACAATTGAAATGAACATGATGAAATCAAGCAACCACAGTGTATTCGCGCCGAGAGGACAACTGTTCTTAGTGCTCGTGGCGGCAGTGTTGTTGGCGGCGGTACTCACGACACCGGTCCAGGGGAGGTACCTTCCAGCGGGGAGGATGCTTCGCAGAGAGCAGAGAGACATCCTATCAGACCCTGCTTTCAACGACATCAACAAAGAACAGGTATGGTTTTAAAGCAATATATTCTGTAATTTTTTATATCACCAACCTCTTCTCCATGTCAAATAGGTATATTGTATCCCTGAATTTAAACCTTGAAAGCCTGTGGGCTATCCGGAGAAAAACAATTTGGTCATCGGAGCAGAAGTTGGTGGCCGGCTTTATATCCATGCGCGCCTGTTCGCTGTTCGGTATTTTGTGTCTGATGTCGACCGCGGCTCGCTATCACGTCCGCGCGCGATATAAATAAACCGCGAAGTTTTATGTTGAAATTGTTGTTTTACAGACTCCCAGAGATATGAAACATCTATGCATCATAATTTTGAGATACTTTTAGTCTTGATTCTAAAATGTAAAAATTCTAAAATGGCGCATGTAAGTATATTGCTTTAATGATTTATTCATAATTTATCAGTAACAGTTCGCATTCAGAACAATGACTTTCCGTATTTCCTTTTTATGATTTACTCACATGACTGATTACGTTGAGGAGTGTTAGTAGAATCATTCATCTAATGTACAACAGGTTTGACGTTATGTCATTCAACAAGCTGAAAGTGCCACTAAGGTTCATCCAATTTGCATAATGACTGAATAGGAAGGCTAATATACGAAAGGGTAGCATGGGCTGTTGATGGAGCTTGATCTAAGAGACGGATTCTGATAACAACAGACTTGTTAGTGGCAGTAGGGGAGACCGGGGCACGTTCGCTCCATTTTTACATTAAGGCCCATAGATGCGCTAAGGTTAAAGCATGTTGTCTGATTTTTTGTTAGGTGACAGCTGTATTATGTAGCTGTATTTTGGACCCTGTTTAGTTTGTTTCCGTCAATTGTTTTTCCTGTAGTTTGCAGTTTAGCAGAGGCACCCGACAAGGGCTAATGTGCCCCGTGACGGGGCACGTAGACCCAACCCGCGGGGCAAGTACGCCCTTGGTACAAAACGCAAATAATTCGTCCGTCTTACACCCTTTTTTTTATTAGTAATACAACGTTATCTTAAACAATCTAGACACAACCAACGAAATCTTTAAAGCAATATATTCCGTATTTTTTTGTATGACCAACCTCTTCTCCATGTCAAATACGTACACTCTGTCTTGAGTTTAAATCCTGAAACCCTGCGGGCTATCCGGAGAGAAGCACTTTGTTCAACGGAGCAGAAGTTGGTGGCCGGCTTTATATCCCTACGCGCCTGTTCGCAGTTCGCTATTTTGTGTGTGATGTCGACCGCGGCTCGCTATCACGTCCGCGCGCGATAAAAATAAACCTCGCAGTTTTATGTTGAAATGTTTGTTTTACAGACTCAAAGCGATATAAAAACATATGCATCATAGATTTTGAGATACTTTAGTCTTGATTCTAAAATGTAAAAAATCTAAGATGGCGCATGTAAGCATATTGCTTTAACAAAACACTTGGATCGCTACAAGTTACTCGGAATTACTTGGTAAAAATCGAACCGTGATCAGAGTTGCAATTGTGGCATACGTAGAGAGGGGACTCCATCCATGTACATTCTCTGTGTGACCAGTCGTTACATGATGCGCATTGCACCCACACCTCTCCTTTCCTGCTTTCTGACCATGGTGAGGACACACAAGACAGAAATATTCAGAGGAATCATCACTAGACGAATGGCTTCTTCTTCGCTTCATTCTGTTTCTTCTCTTTGCTTTGGGTTCTTTACCTGTTTTTGATTTAGTCTTTTCTTTTGTAACACCGATAAGTTTCCTTTGCCTTTTGTTTCTGTTGCGTGTTTCGGCTTCGATAGCTTCTTTTTCTGGTGTATCGGTTAGGATTGCAGCTCGTCTTTGTTTTCTACTCTTGGTCGTTAACTTCCTGTGCGGAGCCTTAGGATGAGGCTGAACAATGGGCGAGAATTAATTTCCGCTCTGCTGCGCAAAACGGTCTTCGCGAAGATCCGGTTGGTCCTTAAGACACTTTAGCAGGCTTGGTGACGATGAGATCAGGCTTTGAAATGATAGTAGCAGGCTCTGAAACGGAGGGAGTAGGAACAATTGCAGCGTAGTGTGCTGCGACACCGTCACCACTAAGAAATAGTGTTATTATGTGCTTTTCGGTACATAATTCCGGACCATCCTGCAAAATCAAACTAGGTATGTCTATATATAGGCTACTATATAACTCGCCTTTATGATTGACTTACAAGGTGTTTATACTAATATCAATATTATTTGGTAATTGAATCTTAAATCTGAATTGAATAGTAAGCTGTCCCATCATATTACTATATGTAGAATCCCGATCCCTCATTATTACGTCTGTGTTGCGGACGAGTCTTGCAGCAAGGGCTGTAACTTATTGTTGAAGATCTTTGGGGTCATGTATAAAGCAGTGTCTGCATCAGGTAGGGCTGTCAGTCTTATGTTAGGGCCACCTTTCCATTGTGTGAACGTTGTATAGATGCTCCATGTTATGCATATGGGGTACATTAGACCAGACGACCGGGGCATGTTCGCCCAGTGGGCCAAATTGCCCGGACACAAGCGGGTGGATGTGCCCCAAACGTGTCTGCTATATTTGGATGCAAGAAATATGAATTGGACTAGAAGTTAGAGTCTTCAATTTGTAATCAAAATTAGGCGCATATAGTACATGACTTTCGGTACATTATTCATTTTCTAACTCTACAGGACATACTTGAAAAGCGAAGAACACATGGCGGAACTGTTATTTACTTACCTGGCAGAAAAAGTTCATTTCCCGCCAAACTGTTCGTCGCGCAGCTCGATCTTGATGAAAAAAGTCTGGGACGTAAAACATTCATCACATGACCGCATCACATGACACAACTTGGTGCTTTAGGGGTGTAAAGTCGAAAAAATCGATGTGGGCTAACGTACCCCGAGGGCCTACTTGCCCCGGTCTCCCCTGCTGTAGTACAGGAACGCAAGTGTGTATCCTGAGACTGGTTTCTACACAAAACTGCACCATACTAACATGAAGTGCAAATGGTATCGTAGCAAAAGTTGCACATAACACGACCTCTTGAATACTTTTTGTTATAAGTGCGCTATATAAATGTGACATATTTGTCATACGCAAGGGCATCTCCAGGGGCACACAAAGGGGCACGTTGACCCCCTATCAGACCCTAGGGTATATCTGCCCCCCCCCCCTTCGCACATTCTGTGCTTCCTGGCATATCCCTGACCTTATACGTTACAAATGCATTAAGCGTTGTTGTTTATGTGTTCTTTCTTTATCTTATCAACGATTATAACGTGTGAAAATAGTACGTAAAGTGCACCACTGTCACAAATGTCTCAGGCTTTTACACACTCATTTTTGCCATTTTGTGTGCATTTTGGTACGCTATTGGGTCAAGTTCCAAGCTGGAAAGGGGTCGATCCTAAGGATTTTCGTCATCACAATAATAGCTAAATTCGGGCAACTTACGTGGATGGCTCCTAGTTGTACAGAGATGTTGGTACTATAGGATGGGTAAGATTGGGGCGTTCCAGAGACACCTCCTTATACATTTTGCCCATTCAGATCACATTCATAAGGATTACACCACACATGTGCTGATGACACCAAACATGTGCTGACGTCACCACACATGTGCTGACGTCACCAAACATGGGGTGACGTCACCACACATGGAGTGACGTCACCACACATGGGATGGCAGCCTGGCCGATCATTTGTGCGTGAATATATCTTGTTGCAACAGTCGCCTTAACACAACATTTCGCACCACGTGTCCTTCATGTGTCCTTTTCCTCACACCATTTGATGCAAACTTCTATTTGTGGCTGTGACGCCGAGAAATCTCATTGCGCTCAAATTACTTGAGACTGATGTCGGGAAATGGCCGCTAACTGCCCTGGTACGGTCAGGCCAGTCGGTCGGGCTGGACCGGGTAGAAAAGGCAACCCGTGGGGTCGTAGTCCCAGGCACCACCAACCCTGTCTGTCATTTCCGATGGTGGGATCTGGGGGGCCATTTCAAGAGGGGACACGAGCCAGCCATCACGCTCTAGATCGGAGTCCTGCAGGCGATATTTCCTCTGTTATGTGTCTATGTTTCCATCGCTGTGCTGGGGATTGGCACGGCATTAATTGTTCGGACCCAGATGGGGTTAAACTCTTTGAAAGGGGGTTACGACAGTCGTGATGATGTCAAATGATGCGATGTGCAGTTGAGCCGCCAAAAGATATCGCGTTACGTAGTCTCTGGTCACGTAATCTCAGGTCACGTAATCTCACATAATATTGTGTCACGTATATCACGTTACGCGATTTCGCCCATTAATATCTATGGTCACATAATCTTGTCAAGTGTCACATATTCTTGTGTCACATGATTCCATATCGAACAGTCACGTGTCAAATAACCTCGTGTCTCATATCACGCAATCTCGTGTCACGTAATCTCGTGTCACGTAATCTCGTGTCACGTAACCTTGTGTCACGTAATCTCGTGTCACGTAACCTTGTGTCACGTAATCTAGTGTGAAATGATCTCCAGTTTGTATCACATTTTATATCGCATTTAGCGTCTCGTAATCTCTCATATTGAAACACAACCTTCTTATGCTAACTTACTACCAGTACGAATCGACCGCTGCAATCCGTATAAACACACGTGGTAATACACATACACATTGCATATGGATTGCCACGTGTAATAAAGGGGCCTCCCTGGTGTAGTGGTTAGCGCACTAGACCGCAGATCAATAGGTCCTGGGGGCCTCCCTGGTGTAGTGGTTAGCGCACTAGACCGCAGATCAATAGGTCCTGGGGGCCTCCCTGGTGTAGTGGTTAGCGCACTAGACCGCAGATCAATAGGTCCTGGGTTCGAATCCGGGCTCGGGCACCTAATCTGGGGCATGTTTCATTCCTTCATCCTTCATCGTCTCGGGAGGTTCCTTGGCCCAATTTAGCCTGTATGTGCACAAAAGTGGCCTAAAACACCAACATTCCATTCCATTCCACGTGTAATATATATAATCGTTTGACTGAATGTGTATCAATCTCCCTTCAAACCTCTTCTCGGAGTGACTTACCCAGGGGTTGAATATATATGCCTCACATGTTCCGTTTATCAGACGTAAAACCAAGGGGACAATAATAAGTAACCAAGGGTGCCTCTAAGGGGGTGAGGGTGAGAGTGAGGGTGGGGATAAGAGCTGTGGTGAGTGGCTGTGGAGGACTCACGAGGGCTTTCGTATGATACGCCCCATTTAAACCATCAGATATATACCGTGAAAATGGAGATATTGTGAAAATACTCTCTAAGGTCAAAGCGGAGATTAAAGAAAGAGATCAGTCAAGGTTTGATTTCCCTAAAGGACGGATCCATGATTTGTGTACAGCGGTGGCGCATGTCATAAAACAAACCTCATCCCGTCTCCAATTAGGAGCATTAGATTCCTGAAGGGAATCCAAGTGCCTCCCCCGAGAGAGGTCAAGCCGAAGTGGGTCTGTTTCTCATATGAGATGACCCTTAACGGGCCTCATTATCCGCCTTAAGTATGCCTTGATCTCACAAGCTCGTGGACCATGGCCACGTGGTTATGTACACGTGTCCAAAGACCAATGGATAGTTGTTAGGTTGGAGACTGCAGAAAATTAATTGCTAAATACTAGTTAAAGGGATTGGTGGTTTAGGTCATCATTGTGCATACATGACAAATGTTAAACGTGTTAAAATGGCTTAAGGAAGAACTTCTGGCTAAACAATAGAAATGAGGTATTTATGATATCGTTTACACAGTAATGGTACGGAATACGACTTGCATTTTCAATGCTAGTATGCAGTCGCGAAGCTCCATTTATGATTCCGCCATTTGGTAGGAAATGCATATATTTATATACTATGGACCTTATATATTAAGGATCAGATATATATGCCCCTCGTGACATATGGCCGCTATCATCTTTAAACCCATGTAACCACTTAAAGGTTCACGTGCGACAATTCCCCGTGATTTTACTTGATTGTTCAATCAGAAATATTGCATTTAGGTTTTTTCTGTATGGCTTCCTTGGGTACTACGTCATCCAAAGGTGGCCACTGCCACCGTGTTTTGTCGTTTGATATAGATGTATAGTTGACTACGCATGCATCTCTGAAGGAACCAAGCTCAAACAATGCTACACCAAGCATAAGCTTAACAAACAATATTCGGAAGTTCATTATAAAGGTGGAAAATAGTATTATGAGCAGCTTGGAATAACGACTTTATTGTGTGTGCCATTGTCATGGTTGTATGCCAGCGTACAGGCGGGGATATAACATACGTGCATGCGTCACGGGGGAGCTGTACTACTACATAATACATGCATACATACATAGATATATACCGGGAAATGTACTGCCGCTCGACACTTACCTCTGGTATTCCCAATCAGCAGCCATTTTAAGGCTTAAAGCCACACAATCGCAAGCTAAACAGGCATTAGGCCTAAAAGGATGACCGCAATGGTAAATGCACCTGGGCAATGGCCATTGAATGCGCTATGGATTGATGCGCAATCCCCCACAATGCATCGCGTCAGTGAAGCTCAGGAGGAAGGCCATTCATCGTCATTATATACGCGTGTTATATGTACAGAGCGAGAGAGACCCGTGGATGTCTGCCGTAGGATGGCTATATAGCCAAAGTTAGACAAATTATGGGGTGGGGGGCGGATGGTGGGGGGGGGGCGTCTATTGTCTAGTCAAAGGTTCTTCGGGTGCATCCGTATTATGCATAAATATTTACTGGCAGTTGTGTGAGTTGCAGACTTTTGCACTTGATCAAGGTCAAATATGTTTCTGCCATTGTAAATATGACATTGTATGATCTCTGGCTGTTTTTTATTCACATTTGGCGCAGTCTGGGTAGTTCTGTAGCGTTTGATATCGTATTGCTGTGGCGCATGTCATCTACCATTATTGCATGGCATACATCCATGCTATGTTCAGATTAAATGGGTTTAAGTGTATGTGGTACTCTTTAGTAAAGCACAGATTGGACATTATACAATTCTATCAATCCATAGACCCGAATAATATACGACCGTGAGCTTTAATTCTCCCACACGTCAATGGCCCATCCAAGACACGCTCTACGCACCCTTCTACCTATTTCTACCGCAACAAATTCAACATTGCCTTTCAAACCGTGAGATTGTATATATATATACATTTAAATATCTATCTATCAGCAATGGTGGCTCCAGGGGTATACTGGGGACACGTGATCCCCCATTTACGGCGTAAAATTTCCTCCATTTTCGGCGCTATTTAGATGTCAAAATGACCCGTGCATCCCTTTTTTTTAGATTTATGCCCCCCTTTGACAACATGCTGGATCCGCCGCTGTGATATATGGCGCCTTCATGAAACGCTGTAGTGCAGCGTACTGCCATTGCTGTGACGCGACCACGTGCTATAGCACTTACCCTTGGACACCCTCCCTATAGAGGGCGCTACCATAGGCATTCTTGTTTGAGGATATGCGACTGAATAATGACATCGACTAACAAATGGAGCTCGTGAGAGTGTTTGACTTGACCACAAGTGATTTTCCTTTGAAGCAAAGGGGTATAGATTATGCGTGTAGGTGAGTGTCCACCTACGTGCGTGGGAGTGACGGGGCCACGGAAGCGTCTAGTGGGTGAAGGGAGGAGGGGGGGGGGGGGGAGGTGTGTCCTGGGTGTCCTGACCACCCCTTCCTTTTTTTTCCCGCAAGGATGCCATTTTTTTTCCATGCAAACTGTACGCCAACCTAGGCGTGCCTCCCCCCCCCCCCCCAACCCTCTCCCCCCATACACACACCTGTCTTTCAAAATCCTGGATCCGCGCCTGCGTGGGAGAGAATAAGGCCCAGGGGCGTAACACGTCACAAGGATTGCTAGGAAGGTATAGCCCGTAACCTGCGTGGATATATTCACCGTGCAGGTGTGCAAAACAGGAGCAATGTGTGTGAAAGGCACAGAGAGCGTCAGTTTCACTCCATTGACACACTGCTCTCGTCGCCCTGCTCAGCATTAATTGATTAATGCATCCGCGAAAAAGGCGATGATGGGTGAAGGGGGTGGGGATGTGGGGGGGGGGGGGGTTGTCGTGGTTGGGAGTCGTGGTTAGGATGAGCTGGTGCGCAGGAGTCAAAGTGGAGGGGGTGGAGGGGTGGGGGCGGTTGGACACATATATATGCGGGTGCGGTCGGGGGGTCCGGGGGGGAGTCGGAGAGTACGAGATGGTAAAGGCTGGTATATGGGTACGGGGTGGGATGGTGGTTGACGGGGGGGGGGGCAATGGGGATGTGTGAAGATGACGCCGTATACATGAGGTTTGGATCGTTTGATTGTCGTACGTCCAAGTTTCTATTGCCTGTTTACTGGGGATTTCGGGCGACCAATGAAGCATATTGATCGCATCGCACATTCACGTTGCTCATTCACATTGTCCACTCACACTGCACACTCACATTGCCCACTCACATTGTCCACACACATTGTCCACACACATTGCCCACTCACATTGCCCACTCACATTGTCCACACGCATTGTCCACTCACATTGCCAATCACCTTCCCACTCACACTGTCCACCCACATTGTCCACTCACACTGTCCACTCACATTTTCCACTCACATTGCCCACTCACATTGTCCACTCACATTGTCCACTCACACTGTCCACTCACATTGCCCACTCACATTGCTCACTCACATTGCCCACTCACACTATCCACTCACATTGCCCACTCAAATTGTCCACTCACATTGCCCACTCACATTGCCCACTCACTTTGCTCACTCACTTTGCTCACTCACATTGCACACTCACATTGTCCACTCACATTGCCCACTCACATTGCCCACTCACATTGTCCACTCACATTGTCCACCCACATTGCACACCCACGTTGTCCACTCACATTGCCCACTCACATTGCCCACTCATATTGCCCACTCACATTGCCCACTCACATTGCCCACTCACATTGCCCACTCACATTGCCCACTCACATTGCCCACTCACATTGTCCACTCACATTGTCCACCCACATTGCCCACTCACATTGCCCACTCACATTGTCCACTCACATTGTCCACTCACATTGCCCACTCACATTGTCCACTCACATTGCCCACTCACATTGCCCACTCACATTGCCCACTCACATTGCCCACTCACATTGCCCACTCACATTGCCCACTCACATTGCCCACTCACATTGTCCACCCACATTGCCCACTCACATTACCCACTCACATTGTCCACTCACATTGTCCACTCACATTGCCCACTCACATTGTCCACTCACATTGCCCACTCACATTGCCCACTCACATTGCCCACTCATATTGCCCACTCACATTGCCCACTCACATTGTCCACTCACATCGCCCACTCACATTGCCCACTCACATTGCCCACTCACATTGCCCACTCACATTGCCCACTCACATTGCCCACTCACATTGCCCACTCACATTGTCCACCCACATTGCCCACTCACATTACCCACTCACATTGTCCACTCACATTGTCCACTGACATTGCCCACTCACATTGCCCACCCACATTGCCCACTCACATTGCCCACTTACATTACACACTCATATTCTGGGTCCCTTGCTTCCATATATGTTCACGAAACGTGGCACTTTACTTATTACAATTCTTTTTTTTTTGGCGTAATATGTTTTATTATTCTATTCAATGTCGTTATGACGACGAGCGTTTAGTGAAAGGGCCGTGGGGGGGTTTACGTCAGGCGGCAGGTTTTTTTATTCGACTTCCGGTTTAGCGCTAATGTGCAAGGTAACACGACAATCTATTCGTCATCATATATATCTACCTATCTGTACTATATGTCTATCCAGTCATCGATTTAAATACATATCTATATCCAACTATATTTTTATGTCTACCTGTGCCTATATATAATTATATATACCAGTTATTACATATTAGTCGAGTTTATATATATATCTGCACATATCTATATTTCCCATCTCTGTGCATATCAGTGCATATATATATATATATATATATATTCATATACAGTATATCTAACCACGCGAATAACCAGAACTACGGTTAATGTTCTACTTAGGCCATTTCCTCCTTTCCGTTTGCTTGCACACAACCCTGGTTTTATGCGTCGATAGCTTTTATCATGACTATCGTGACAGATCACGACAATGTCGCACTTAGAAAAAAATATCAATACATAGCTAAGAGCTTCCCACGGATTCCATGACGACCCCTTTTAGTGAAATGCTGCCGGGTAATTGCGCCCTGGACCTCCCCCAACAAAGGAGGCTCCTACACCATGGTTCTCTGCTACCCTTAGCCTGAGAGGCGTCGACTCCATACATTGCAATGTGACAGATTCTGCAGAATTGCGACAATTCAATACATGCCTTAAATTCTGTAATATCGTTTTTTTGTTGTTTATATTTTGTCAGTAATATTTCTGCCGGCGTGATGGTTATAATGTCATGTGTCATATCAATAGGAAACTGGATTATGTTTCTGAAACTGTTTCTGAAGCAATGTTATATAAGTGTTTTGAAAATCCTGAAAGTTATGTGGCGCATTTTTCAACATTGTATTACGCATCTAAAGAATTTCCAACCATCTAGGATATATCTTGACATTTCTTCATCTCAACAGATTATTGCTTTGAACATTTTTCAACTGATTAAACCAGTTGATCTTCCTTCTCTGCTTACGTTAATTATAAACCATCATACATAGGGCCCCAGAGGCCCTTTTGCGACACGGCGACACGGCGACACGGCGAGGTTTAAACTCGACAACGCGACATTGGGGCTGCCTTAAAATCGACATGCGACACAAGCCTTAGCGACACGCAGCATTAACTTCTTCTTCAAATGGACATGCAACATGGACACCCCCCCCCCCACACACTCAGAGGCCCTATAATTCAATTTTTTTCGTTGGTGACAGCGTTCACGTGTTTAGTATTAAAAAAGCGGATTCCGGGAATCGCAAAACAATGCGACATTAATTATACATTCGTCGCTTAACCTAAATTATCTGCACCCAACTATTTTAGTACAAATGCGAAGCATGTAGAAACAAGAAGAATAATGCATAACGTTTTCAGGTGTAGTTGGTATCCAGTTGCCATATGCAGCTATGCCCACGATTATGCCATTACATTTTTTTATCCAGATTACTTGTCCCAGCTTAGAGACATCTGGTCATGCGCATGGGGGGGGGGTTCCATGTTATCTGAGCGTCGCCTGGTCTGAACACGTTTGACTTCTATGTCGGACCTGTATGGGTTTTAGGGTCCAGGTCTCGTATCAAAGAGCCACGCTGACTGACCGACGCATCCACGATTCGCACAGGTCCTGTATTGACCTGTTGACGGTCGATTTATGATGATTGTCCCAAATCTCTCGGGCAGTTTGATTCCCTGGCGGCGATATAAAACTTGCGTGTGGCATCTTCTTAATCTGAGTCTAGTGACCATGGAAATGACATACCGGGGGCGTCGCTGGGGATCGGGGGTGGGGGAGGGGGGGGCGGGGGGGGGGCGTCGGGTTGGGAGTGGGGGTCGGGATTTGGGGTGGCGGTGGATGATGACGTAGAGGGACAGATGAGATGAGAACGAGGGCTAGGGTTTAGGGTAGCAAGCGGTGGAGGGGGGGGGGCGGAGTAGGGGAAGAAGAGGGTGAGGGGTTTGATTGAAGACGTCACAACGGGGGCGGGCCCCATATAGGAGGACAGTACGGTGCAGGCAGAGATTGTGCGTGCGCGCGTGGGGGGGGGGTGCGTGTGCTTTGAAGGGGGGACTGACTGGGGGGGGGGGTGATGCTTGGAAGGGGGGTCCGACGGGGGTGGGGGGGGGGAGTGGTAGTGAGGAGGCTGGTGTTTCCACTAACAATATCATACGACGCGCACGGCCCACCAACTGCCTCCACCTGAGACTCAATCAAGGGGTCCCAAGCTGCCGGTTTCCTTGGAAACCCACGTCATAATAGAAGGGGGCTGCCATAGCGA
>OZ025253.1:36945427-37025282 GCA_964019135.1 Arenicola marina | reverse complement strand
GTTATTAGCACTTTAAGGACAATAACAATCCAATCTGGCATCCAATCGCCTGGACGGACAGCCATTGTTCCACCACCACCCAGCCCTCTCCACCCGCCCCCCCCCCCCGCCCGCGCCCGCCGCACCCGCCCCCCGCCCGCGCCCGCCGCACCCGACTCTCCCCCCCCCCCGACTCCCCCACCCGACCCGACGACCCTCCCGACCCCCCCCTAAATGTCAATGGTATAGCCCATGCAACGGCCAAGTCAAGAAGGGATAAAACTATCTGAACAATTGATGCTTGTTCTTATATATTGTTGCATGGTCTGGTTGGGAGTCTTACCCAGCATGCACCTCCGAGTGGTTGTCATGTCCCGGATGCGCAGATTCACACTGGTACGTGGATCTTCAGGGGGTCCTGTTTGTAGACGTTGTCGACTTGTATTACGTGGCCAAACACGCCATATTCCGATCCGGCAAGGGCTGGTTTTATTGTTTTATGCCTCCATGACAAGCATGGATCCATTGATACGCCTACTTCAAGATCTTTATTACAGACAATTATATCCACTTCCATGTGAATAGTAAATAGTAACTATCTAAGAACATGATCACACGAGGGATGGTTAGTTGGTTCGGCTTCCGTGGAACGCTTCAAACGCTGTGGATCATATCACCGCAATGAGAAAGGTCATAGTAGCGAGGAACCTAGCTTGTCTCCTTCATGGCGTCCCTCACTTTTTGCGAAGGAAGACCTGGGGCCGTATTCATAATCGCCACTTAGGCTACGCTACCAGACTTAGCGCTAAGCGGAAGATTTGTGGAGCGATTATCGGGTTCAAGGCACAAAAGTAGTCACACAAGAAGTGGATTTTCTTAATTAAGAAAGTGCTAAAATTGTAAGATAATTTTTTCATCATAAGCACCAACACAACGAGCTGGTGAGGCTAAGACGAAAACGCTCTTTTCGTACGTAACTTACTAGGGGATTATGAATACGACCCCTGGTATCTTTAACGCAGGCTACTTACAAGCGCCATCTTAGATTTTTTTTTAATTTTAGGATCAAGACTAAGCCTATCTCCAAATTATGGTGCTTATTTGTTTTATATCTCGTTGAGTCTGTAAAACAACAATTTCAACATCAAACTGCGGGGACTATTTTATCGCAAGCGGACGTCCTGGCGAATCGCGGTTGACATCACACAGAATACCGAGCATCGAACAGGCGCGCAGGGATATAAAGCCGGCCGCCAACGTCTGCTCCGGTGGACACATGTGCTTCTCTCCGGATAGCCCACAGGCCTTCAGGATTTAATTTCACATAATATACTTATTTGACATGAAGAAGAGATTAGTAACAGGAAAATTACAAAACATATTGCTATATAGCCTGCAAAAAACATAGACATTGGCCGGGCTAGGTTAGTCTAGGAAAGCAAACTCGAGATTCAAATGAGCTACTAAATAGTAGGTCAGGGTGTAACCTTCGATTTGTTAAGTACTAGCAAAGGCCAACGGCGAATGATTTTTCGTTGAAACTGGTACTCCTAAGGAGTTTGTCTCCAAAATGACATGTTTATACAACAGAGTAATCATCAATTGAACCCCGTGCCCCAGGCATAGTGGTAGCGCATTCCACCTTTTTCAGTTTATTCAGTTTCTTCGCCGACTATTTATTACAGCAATATAGATTATTTCATGATTTTGCTAAGTTTACTGACTCGACATCAGCCTGATGAAGGGGCAATAAAACGCTTATCGCCCTGAAAAAACTCGCACTATTATTTGTACGAGTTGAATTTAAAGTTACCTCACATATATCCTGAACCTATAAACATACATCTTTGATTACAGCTCTTGAAGTACTAGAAAATACATTCTAACAAGTGGCTCAATGGTCCCTGTGAGCCAATCGCCGGATATCCACCATAAACTCTATTCTTTCAACGTTACATAGATGACACTATTTCATGTTAAAATGTCTACAAAATACGTTGTCATGCGATGACGCCATCTTGACATCTCGCAAAGACCAAAATAATACCCAGAATGCATTGCACATGCAGTGGCGCCTCACGGTGGCAAAATTGGAACTACGATTAGCGAAGTGGTCTAAAGTATCGTACGGTCCTTTCATGGCTTCTATAAATATACATTGGCGGTTTAAATCAATAACCAGATTTCGTATTCGTGTCAGGCCATGTTTCATTGTTCTACGCAAGGTCACTATGGCAACGATTGAAAGGCTCACAGGGCGATTTAGGTCAGGTTACATAATTTTAACCGTCTAACGCTATTGCATGCAATGGCCCTAGAAATAAACAGGCGGACCTCATGCGGTTTGGCTGATCTGATGAATGCGTTTTTCAGCTACATCCTGGTATAGCCAACGTATTATATATATAGCATGTTATTGAAAACACGCGTTTCTTTGTCTATCTCCAACGATACCAACGTGGCACCAAAGCTTTAATTCACCGTCATTGTTCATAGCTCCTCACTATACGGTCTTACTCTCTATTTCAGCTGCAGCCCCACCAGTCGTCCCCCGGCGAACCCAGTCTGTTTGACCTGCTGGTGAATGCACTCAGTGACCCCGATGCTGAGGACTCGTTAAAGAGAGGCGTGAAGACGTACAAGAAGACGAAACCATGCTACTGGTCGCTGGTATCCTGCTACTAGCTTCTTCTGGAGCTGGGGTACCAGCCTTTTTGATATGACGTTAATGAGTCATATCAGATCGACGCTGCCAGGCCCACTCGTCACAGCTGAGTGTGAAATACGACCCACGTTTTCATTCGCGTAGCACGTCATCAATTTGGACATTGTTCCACCCGAAATTCATCAATCAATTTTTCTTGAAGAGAGGCTTGATGGATAAAACGTGAAGTTATATAGTACAAGATTGTATTGAAAACAATCCCTGGGGTTTGGTATCCTAGACGGGATTGGTAGTAAGTTTATTCGGTGCGGTAGCCGTCAGATAACCGCAGTATTCCTTTCGTTAAGATCAGACCAAATATCAATAGATATATATATACGCGGTCAAAATTAATGCTAAAAAATGAGACCGGCCCGCAGCAAAGGTGGCTTTTTATCATATGAATTGCAAGAAGTAATTCTTGGCATTTTGGACATATTATTTCGCGGAAATAGGTTCACTTGTACTTTCTCGAAATAAAACCTATATTCACTTAGTGGGCTGTATCGTTATTCAATTCACGACTGAGCTCATATATATTGGACCTAAATATCCTACAGGCCTATTTGCATTTAAAATACTAAGTTTGTTAATACTTAATACTTAAGGTATTTCATAGTAAATTATTGTTGTCTAAACATATTTACAAATGAAATCCGGTCCGCGTGTGAACTAGATCGTTTCATTCTCACACACATAATATATATATAATATATATATATATACATATTTAAATTGTACTCGTTCCGAATATATATAGATATCACTTAATATAGTCGATGGGGGGCGGCATTCGACCTATATGTACCATGCTTCAAGCTAACATAATATGGCATAATTAATGCAAAAGGTATATATTCTTATCACCTAATTATCCGTGAAATTCATTGCCAGAGCCCGCTTAACATCCATAAAATAGTGTGATAAACTGGAGAACTATTCCCAAATCTGTTGTGACGTAGTACGCTATAGCTTCCAACGTATATACGGTAAGCTTCCATGCAAAATATGTCTTTTCTGGTCGGTTTAGCCGAACCATCTTGGGCAAATGTTACACTAATTACACTTGTAATGTTAATGTAATGTGTTAAATGTGAATGCCGACCTTTCATTTGGAATCAATATCCTAGGCAGATTTTGTTTAATTGGCGGGAAATATATCTTTAAATATCTTGTACTCTGTAACATTGTACTCTGCCCAGGGTCGTGTGCAGGAATGTAGGGCACAAAGTGTGGGGGGGGGGGGGGGGGAGGGCACAAGGACATAAAAATGCGTGTAAAAGCCTGAGACGTAGGTAACCATGGTGCACATAATTTGAAAAGGGGGGGGGGTGGGGCACATAGAAAGGGGGGGGGCACGCTCAAACATATCCTGACATTCACATCGCATGCTAGCTTGTGAATGCATGTAAATTAAGCGACCACATCCCCGTGGCCCACCGGCACAACATCCCACCCCACCCACATCCCCTTCTACCACCGTCTGGAGTCACCATCGAATATATTAACACATACAACTAAATATATCGATTTTTAACCGGCACAAAGCCGTTCATTGTCACAACATACACTTAGCTTTCAGAACACCGGCTGCATATTACATACAAACCGACCACTCTGCTAGACTAAGTGCCCTTCTCTGAGTATATAGACCTATTGTCACGCCAACCAGCTCTGGACATGTATCGTGCCTTTCCCGCTCGTTATAGCGGTCTGTTTGGGCTTCCGACGAAACGTCCATTCGACGAGTGAGACCGATTTATCCATGTCGCGTGCGATCCACAAAACCCACATTTCCAAAAAAGAATGTAGAAAGTCGAGCTATTGAACAAAACCCCGAAATGAAAACAAAAATCGTTAAAAGGCTAATCTATTCCCAATTAGCGCCGTAATGGTGCCTTGGTTTGCCTTGAGTGGCGATATTTGACGTTAATGGCGGCCAGACATTAGTAGGTAAAGCCTTAATGACTGCGGGACAGACATGTACAGCCAACACGCCCTCTAGTGCCAACGGAAGGCATCAACCGAGCACTGCCGCTAGCGACACCGAAAATTCTATTTTATGATAATGACGCAATGAATCTCCTTTGCATGACTTTTATTCGTTTGTGCCGTGAGTCAATCCCTATACAGTTTAGTTTCTTTCTTCCAATTTTCATTTCTGTCTGTATTTTGCCCTCATATATTTATGTCCCGCGCATGCGTTAACGCAATCAACTTCACATAATGAATTTTTTGTCTTAAGCCTTAGGGTGGGCGGGGGATACCTTTTCCGATCTCCGCGATTAGCATCCAGGAACTCTTGGAGATCCTCGATTAGCCGTTGGCAACATTTGGAGATTGTTATCCGTACAATTCCTGGCTGAACGCGAAGACCATTTCCCTACTTACCACGATCATTAGAAGTCTTTTTGCATTTCTCAATATTCGCGATATCACAAAAAAAAAATCGCGCCCGGTTTTGAGCAGTCATCGTCGTTGAGATTTGATGTTACTCTCTGTAATTCTTGGGGATTCACGATTCAGAGGGGCATATCCCCCCCCCCACTCCCCCCGCCTTAAGCCACTGTTTTTGTTCTCTCTGAAAATATTCGCATTCAGTCGCTAACTCGATGATGACTCATCACGCCGCACCCCCTTCCAAACCTGTGAAATAAGATAGCAGAGAACAAGTTAACATGCATGAGCATCGACCTAACTAAGTCGCGTTTGCTAAACTACTCGACGTTTAATTGACATTTACGATCCCATAAAATAAATTGTAATCAAATTCACGTTCCCGTCAAAGGTAATCGAGACACGTATGTTTCGTAACATGTTTGCCTTGTTGGACACAAGTGGATTTGGTGTCTTTTCCCGCGAAGGACGTCAGGCAGGAAACATCAGGGAATTGGCGTTTTATGCAACCTTTATTCACCAATAGGTTAAACAAGTCTAAACAAGGAACCACGTGGGGGTAATGACATGAAGATAGGTGGCAAAATGCTCCGGATTCGTCGAGAGGGAGGGGGCGGTGGGGGGGGGGGGGTCTCGGAGCAGAGCCATCCATTTCGGCTTTCGTGTTGTGTTACTAAACTTAAGCGATGTATTTCGCCACTTCCCAATACGTTTCTACCATTTAATTAATAAATCATTTCATGGTAGGCCACAGACAGAATGGCGTTATATAAGGTTTTGCTGCTTTTTCTGACAATATAATTCCTCAATTGGTTATATCCCCACCGCATGAACTATTTTGACCCTTGGATAATATTTACGGAAGAACAAAGTCAAAATGGCCGCCGTGGAAATGCCCTCCTTGAGATAACAAGACCACAAATGACCAAGTATCAATGGGATTTTCGTGCCGTGTGGTTACCCTATGGCCGGCGATGTCTGCATCCGGTCTGGTTGGTTGATTATTCAGGACGCTTTAACTACTTTTGGTCATATCGCGTCAACGGGAGAAGGAAGGGAGAGTGGAGCCATGTCCCCGGGGGTAACTCCCTACTCTTTACGAAGAAAGACATGGCATCTGTATCCTGCGACCACATAGACATGGTCACAGCAGGGCTCGAACCACCGACCCACGTGCCGTTCGGCTCTCAGGTGACCAGAGCACTCAATGCGAGCGCTCTAGCCCGCTGAGCTGTCGCGCCGGCCCCTGCATCCGGTGTGGCAATGCCCGTATGACCAGTATTATCGTCGGTGCTCTTTATCACGGATCTTGTGTAACATTTACTACGTAATTACGGCAACATTTTAAAATCAACTTCGAGAAGCCGTTTTTGTACTATTATAATTCGCCCATAATGAACATGTTAAGACTTGGGATTTCTGTAGCTAAACTTATAAATACCAAATTTGATTACGGTAACAATTGAAGATTGCCGTCGTTGAAAAGGTGTCAACAAATAAATGGGGGAATTTGTAGCCAAGCCAAGCCAACCACGTCAGACAAACATTTCAGTAACGGCCATTTTAACATATCGCCATAAAATACTATCCCCAAGGAGGACAATGTCAATACTCCGGAAATGTGATCAGTTCTACCATCAAAGTAAAAAAAAGAGCTTCTGCCACCGGAATATAAGACCAATCTTACGACGGAGGGAGGTTCTAAAACTGACAATAGAGAGTAGGGAGAGCCATTAATAATGAGAGTACAGGAGGGGAGATAGCGGACGGGACGGTGGGGGGGGGGGGCACATGAAATGCCCACTCTCCATGCATCTTCCTCGCTTCCTCAGCCCCCCCCCGCCCCCCAAAAATAAATTCCGAATTTAATCCTGGAGTGAAGAAGGTAGGCAACACGTGCTCCAGTAAGAATAACGCTTACGGTTCTATACAGAACACCAAAACATTGGACAGGACATAGCCACAAAAGATCCATATAATCAGACATTTTATTTCACCACATAAAGTACAAGATGTATATTTACAACGATTGGCCATGATACGAACATTACTATTGGTCCGAAAACAAACTTCCCGACCAATCAGATCCCATACGTACCTCTCCGCGCACTTCACCGAAGCACCCACTGACAGCCATGTCGCCATACTCGTAAGTGTCTCTCAACACCTGACCAGCATAACGGCCTCATTTCGTAATCATGATCCATGTGGCCAGTTAAGTCTTAACCAGGCGGCCATTTGGAACAGCGTAGAACAAATATTGACACACAGTTTAAGGTTGGGCAGAAGGTTGTAAAACACGCATTGGGCCAGGCAGTAGGGATGCTTCAAGGTTTGATCCAGGTTCGGTTAGGCAGTTATTAAGCTTCAAAATTTGATCCAGATTGTGCCAGGCAGTTAGGACGCTTCAAGGTTTGATCCAGATTGTGCCAGGCAGTTATAAAGCTTCAAAATTTGATCCAGATTGTGCCAGGCAGTTAGGACGCTTCAAGGTTTGATCCAGATTGTGCCAGGCAGTTATTAAGCTTCAAAATTTGATCCAGATTGTGCCAGGCAGTTAGGACGCTTCAAGGTTTGATCCAGATTGTGCCAGGCAGTTATTAAGCTTCAAAATTTGATCCAGATTGTGCCAGGCAGTTAGGACGCTTCAAGGTTCATCCAGATTGTGCCAGGCAGTTAGGACGCTTCAAGATTTGATCCAATTTGTGCCAGGCAGTTAGGACGCTTCAAGGTTTGATCCAGATTGTGCCAGGCAGTTAGGACGCTTCAAGGTTTGATCCAGGGTGTTGAAAAGGCGATGATAGGGGGGGAGGGGGGAGGGAGAGGGAGAGGGGGGTTCTTGGGTGTCCTGTGCTGACAAAGGGGCGACTTGCGCGTGGTGAATTTCCATTTTTCATACATAAAACTATGTAACAAAGAAACACGGTGTGACTATTTTAGTCGTATAATAGAAACGGGTGACGATCAGGGTTTGACATTAACACGCTAGGAAGACGCTATTCCGCAGTCCAGAACGCTCCTTTCATTCACACGAATTGGTCGCCTTTGTGCACACACAGGATAGGAATGGAATGTTGGTGTTTTAGGCCACTTTTGTGCACATACAGGCTAAATTGGGCCAAGGAACCTCCCGAGACGATGAAGGATGAAGGCATGAAACATGCCCCAGATTAGGTGCCCGAGCCCGGATTCGAACCCAGGACCTATTGATCTGCGGTCTAGTGCGCTAACCACTACACCAGGGAGGCCCCCCACACAGGATAGAGTGGGCAAAGGAACCTCTCGCGACCATGAATGACGAGTGGCTAAAACATGCTCATCATTAGCCACCCAGGGCGGGATTCGAACCCAGGACCTGCGGCCTAGTGCATTAGCCACTAATCCCGATTTCATTCTTAAAGATACGGAATAAAAGACTTGAACATATCTACAAAGCACAACAGTTTGGCAGGAGATTGCAGTCCACAGTTCATCTCCAATCGGGAAGATTCCACTGAACATGGATCAGTACAGACACGTTATGACCGACGACCAGATGACTGGTGAAGACAGCGTTCGGGATACGAGCCGTGCCAGCTCCTTGTCGATCCGATATAGGTAATTCATTGTATAATCTGGAGTGCTCCAGACAGGTATCAAAATCCTAACACCAGGCAGTGAGAGATCTATATGATGACGTCACGAATCCATTATGATTGGCCATGATCCATGATGACGTCACATATCCATGATGACATCACATATCCATGATGAAGTCACAACTCCATAATGAATCCATGATGACGTCACAGATCCATGATGACGTCACGAATCTATGATGACGTCACAAATCCATGATGACGTCACGAATCTATAATGACGTCACAATTCCATGATGACGTCACGCATCCGGACGCGACATGTACAGAGTACAGAATGTTTTCGCTAGGATGATTCCTGAATTTTGAAACCGGATTCTAGAATCTGCAACAATTGTGATCCGAGGTCTTCATCCTGGAAGCACAGAAACATATATATAGTATCACATCACAATATTAAACAGTGAATCGATCGCAGGGGTAAAGGACAGACACTTCCTTGGGAAAGACACGCAAATCAAGTTGAAAACACCTCACAAGTGTGTCAACAAATGTCAGTTATTGAAGGCTTCAACCGCATAGTTAGAACCGCCGCGAACCTCGTAAGTTTAATGAAGGGTGTTCGCTTCTTTTCATTTCATTGCCAAATTTGGTAACATAACATTTTCTAAAGAGGTTCACCACATTATTGTTGCACTCTAGCAGATCGATATGGAGGTCGCAATCACACCGTGCACCTCTCACGTGCAATGTCACTGTAATTTACAGACATTTAATTTAATATGTAGGCCTGGGCTGGCCTGGGCCGGGCTGGCCTGAGCTGGCCTGGGCTGGCCTGGGCTGGGCTTGCCTGGGCCGGGCTGGGCCGGGCTGGCCTGAGCTGGCCTGGGCTGGCCTGGGCTGGCCTGGGCTGGCCTGGGCTGGGCTGGCCTGGGCTGGCCTGGGCTGGCCTGGCTGGCCTGGGCTGGTCTGGCCTGGGCTGGCCTGGCTGGGCTGGCCTGGGCTGGCCTGGGCTGGCCTGGCCTGGGATGGCCTGGGCTGGCCTGGGCTGGGCTTGCCTGGGCCGGGCTGGGCCGGGCTGGCCTGAGCTGGCCTGGGCTGGCCTGGGCTGGCCTGGGCTGGCCTGGGCTGGCCTGGCTGGGCTGGCCGGGCTGGCCTGGGCTGGCCTGGCCTGGGATGGCCTGGGCTGGGCTGGCCTGGGCTGGCCTGGGATGGCCTGGGCTGGGCTGGCCTGGGCTGGCCTGGGCTGGGCTAGCCTGGGCTGGCCTGGGCTGGCCTGGGCTGGCCTGGGCTGGCCTGGGCTGGGCTTGCCTGGGCTGGCCTGGGCTGGCCTGGGCTGGCCTGGGCTGGCCTGGGCTGGCCTAACAGGGCACACTCCTCGCTGGCCTAACGCGCTACCCATTCGGCCACGGGGCGATCACTCCCGGACAAAGTTGTTACCTGAAGGGACCAGGAGATGAGGACGTCTTTCTCCGGCTCGGACTCCTCTCCGGACACCTTGATGAGCACTGAGTCTGACATGGTGACGCTGCCGTCCGATCCCAGCTGCGTGTTGACGTCCCCGAGGCGTCTGGAAATGATATGTTGCTATTGATTGCCGTTTATGTGGAATAAGGAGGCTACATTTGGCCAATAAACCTCCCGGGACAATGAAAATGGATTGGATAAAATTTACACCAGATGCAGGTACCTGGGCTCGAACCCACCACCTGTTAAAAAAAAAGCCGCCAGCCTGGCCTCTAACACTGCTTTACCGATTCATATAATACCCAAGTACACAGAATTTTTCTGGCCTGTCTGTAGCTCCCAATAAAATTTAGAAGTGACCGCCAGCCACGACATAGCCGCTTAACCAGGCGGCAGCTCTTTGTGAAGGTGTGCCCCGATTGACCAATCGGGAGGCGATAATCTAATTATATGCAAACCGGAAATGACGCCTACTTTACGATTGGTTGGCTGGTTATTCAGGACGTTTTTAACTACTTTTGGTCCTATCGCGTCAATGGGAGAAGGAAGGGAGAGTGGAGCCATGTCCCCGGGGGTAACCCCCTACTCTTTACGAAGAAAGACATGGAATCTTTATCCTGTGACCACACAGACATGGCCACAGCGGGGCGCGAACCACCGACCCACGTGCCGTTAGGATCTCAGGTGACCAGAGCACTCAATACGAGCGCTCTAGCCCACTGAGCTATCGGGGCGGCCCTACTTCATGAGCAAAACAAGAACGCGTGATCATCGCAAACACAAATAGCTGAGATTCGAACTTCAATCATGTTTTTTTACAGAGACAATCGTTGCCAGCGATATATCAATATGTTTGGATGCTATTTTTCCATGAAACACTAACATCATGGTCTACTTGGCGGCTTGGAACTGCCGTAATTCATCCGTAAATCGCGGGGTGGGGGCTAGAGTTGGCTGGGGGCCGGAGGGGAGGGGGCTGGAGCAGCCAGGGGCCTAACTCACTCCTTGATGAGCTGGTAGATGTTGGCAGCTGTCTTGGTCGGAGCGCCTTCGTCCTCCAGAGTGATGTTGGACGTGAAGCGGATCTGGTGTTCCTGAAGGCCCAGCTCCCTCAGCGCCAGACTCGGATCCAGAAGACGCAGCTTCTGAAAACACAGCGCACCAATAACAATAAATAGTACATTTCCACGCCGATAACGATATTTTAGACATGACTTATCTATATATTATATGTATTTCATGGTCGTTATTATTTTAACTAATATCGCATGATATTTTGAATAATTAATTGGGCAATAACACTTGAACTAAAATGCAACTGATATTTCATGATTTTCCTTGATTTCCATTGTCAACATGCATAGCGTCTATATTACTGCACACTTACATTATAATTCAGCTTATATTTCAGGACTTTTTATTCCAAACATAACGTCTATATTACAGAATCATAACCTCATTATATATCAGTTTTTTTTGTTATATGGGCCGAAGGCCAGAAATACAAAATAAACACTTATCTACACTTTACTTCAACTAAAATTCAACTAAAAGTCCATGATTAACATTATCTACACATCGTCTACGTAACTTCAAAGCTGTAAACAATATAATATCATGATATTCTGGACGCCCATCATTCACATAGCCTCCACATTACTAAAAGGCGAATAATATTTTTCATGACGCTCTGGAGGCCTATCGTCTAAATGGTGTCCATATTACTTCACATGATAACTAAAATGCAAACATCTTAGTCACTCCTGATCTCTGCGCCAGATACACTCACGTTGTCCTTCATGACCAGAGCACCGTGCATCACTCGCTCGCCCTTCGGCTCCGGAAGACCAAGGCCTGCGAGAGACACAGATAGGAAGAACGGATGGACATAAGTAAAATTTTCAATTATTGCGATTTTTTGCAATGTTTTTTTTATGTACATGGCGAAAATAAACTTTAACTTTACTTTACTTGGGCGATTCCCATTGAACAAAACAACGGTGTATTTCATGCACGGATTCACGGCCAATTGGTCGGTTGTGGTTGGTTGGTTGTTTGTATATTCAGGACGCTTTAAACACTTTTGGTCATATCGCGTCAACGGGAGAAGGAAGGGAGAGTGGAGCCATGTCCCCCGGGGTGACCCCCTACTTTTTACGAAGAAAGAGATGGGATCTTTATCCTGTGACCACAGAGATATGGCCACAGCAGGGCTCGAACCACCGATCCACGTGCCATTAGGCTCTCAGGTGGTCAGAGCACTCAAGGAGAGCGCTCTAGCCCACTGAGCTATCGCGCCGGCCCCCTATTGGTCGGATAAACGAGAGAAATTGGCACTTTGGTTGCCGTGTCGGTGTCGGAGAGCGAATGTCGGATTAAAGAGGGCAATTAACATTGTGGAAATCCGTTACAGGTCGAACTGTATCAGATTATCGGTTGTCGGGTAAACGGGGTTTGATTGTACATAAAAGTGTTCAAACCTGCGAGAGAAACTTTCCACACAGGCTGATCTGATCTGATCTCCGTATTGATTATCTTGTCGCAAGGTACCATCTTCACCAGCTCTGGATGGAGGCGTTTATTATCCCAAACTCTGTTTATTGGCACTTTTGTCACTGCCAATTCTAAACTTCCAGTTGCTCGATGGATATTTTTATGTTGTTGGTACGGAACACAAACTACACATTTTCTAATTACATATCAAAATGAATAAACCGTCCTGCCTAAATAAAGGATTCACTGTAGGCTTTTACGGAACCATTTACATGATTTGTCAACGTTATAACTAGCTCATAATGTATGTGCAGCGAGAGCCAACAATTGCATCGCAGTCCGTCTTTTAGTAAATCAATTCTGTAAGTGTATTAAGTTGATTGCCTGTAAGATATGTTTCTTATTTGTCAAGCAAGTAATTTGCATAGGGTTTGCCTGCTTTCCAATTGCAACATAAAAATATGCTTAAACCAATGTATGACCAGGAGTGTTACTGATAATCGCGTTATCGTTCACACCAACCTCTCGTGTCGACATCACGTGACTAACCTGCGCGGCCGGCGTCCCTCTTGAGCCAGCTTAGCGCCGCGTCCACCGGGATGGAGGGATTCGTGGCGATGGTAGCCGTCTCCCCATTGGCTGGCATGTAGCAGTCCACTCCTAATGGGCAAGTGGCAAATAGAAGGACAATCATATTGTGTCTATATACAGATATCTCCCACCGCATTCCTGTTTGTCTGCCCAAAGTTCGTCAGTCTGTCTCAGGAAAATAATGTGCGAAAAAATTTATCCTCTACATCTAAGCAAAATCTGCGTGTAAAACAAATTCCTCCGGTATTTCTGTCCAAAGTCACCTGTCTCGCAAATTCCTCCCGCATCTCTTCCCCCAATTCCACCTGTCGCTTTCACAGTATCAGTGCCTCTCACTCTCCCCAAGTTCCCAAAGTATCTCTCCCCAAACTTCCCCTGGCTGCCTCTAAACGAACCATTCCTGTATCTCTTCCCAGCATGTAGGCCTCTCTCCATCGAAAAATAACCCAAGCATCTTCTCTCAAATTCCCTCTGGCTTCCTTACCAAACTTTTGCTGTATATCTTCCCAGCTCCATCCCCAAATAACCCAAGCATCTTCTCTCAAATTCCATCTGGCTTCCTTACCGAACTCGTGTTGTATCTCTCCCAGCTCCATCCAAAAATAACCTAAAAATCCTCACCGAAATTCCCTCTGTCTGCCTCACCAAACTCTTGCTGTATCCCTCCCCAGCTCCATCCAAAAATAACCCAAATATCTTCCCCCAGTTTTTCTCGGGCTCCATCACCAAACTCTTGCTGTATCTCTCCCCAGCTCCGTCCACAAATAACCCAATAATCTTCCCCCAGTTTCCCTCTGGCTCGCTCACCGAACTCTTGCTGTATCTTCTTCTTGAGGAACTCCATCTTGGAGGCCTCTCCGTGCACCAACATCACGTTGCGAGGCTCGCAGTGTCGGATCAGCTGCATAATGCCTTTGGCGTCCGCATGGGCGCTGAAGGACATGTACTGCACCGACATCTTCACCTCCACCTGGCGGAGATTTCGAAAACTAAGTCACACAGACATTCACCGCAACCTGGCGGAGTTTCCGAACAGCAAGTCACACAGACATTCACCGCAACCTGGCGGAGATTCCGAACAGCAAGTCACACAGACATTCACCGCAACCTGGCGGAGATTCTGAACAGCAAGTCACACAGAAGTTAACATTCAGCTGGCGGAGATTCCCAACATCACGTCACACAGACAGTCACCACATCCTGGCGGAGATTCCGAACACCAAGTTACAGACATTCACCTCCACCTGGCGGAGACTCCGAACACCAGGCCACACAGGGTCACGAGTTGCGGAAATTACCCCAATGCGGAGGAGCCCAAATCAGTACAACAGAAAGCAACATAGTCACACATTCATCTCGTTTGGGATTATTAATTATGTCAATATAATTGCATGATTATTATATGGAAGAATTAATTTTGGCAGCTCAGTCAAAGGAAACAAATGGAAGTGAAGCCAGGGACAGCAACCACGATGGTGTAGGGAGGGGCGCCTCCCCAAGTGTATTGTAAATACTACATACGTTGTTTTTCCCTAGCTCACACTTGACGCAATAATTGATTTCTACCTGATGCCTCTAATAACTCCCTGGTAACCACACCTAGCGGAAACAACACCGCATTCGGCAGTTGCGAGAAAACCGCTATTGTCTGCCAAAATACTGATACAACGTGATAAGCAACATCGCTAAGCCAGCGCAAAAATGGCACATTGACACGTACGATCTGTCGGTTATCCAGTTCCAGTTTCCTCTGTCCGTTGAGGATCTTCCAGCCTATAGTACCAGCCACACAGTACCCAGGCATGATGATCTGGACAAATACAAAAACAACATTGCAACAGGTTTGTTTGCGCTTTAGAAACAATAATACGTGTACAATATACCATTGTGAAATAAGAATAAAAAGATATGTATATATATATACATATTTGTTTAATTCTATCAAACGTTGGGCCACAGAGACATTTAAGACACTCATGCTCTGTAACAGAACGTTTAACAATATGCAGTAACAAATACCGGATATCTCAACTGCGTCAGTAAACTAAAAACAAACCATAAGAACACAACAAGGTCTCCAATTGGATGTTGTACGAATCTCGAGTAGTTGATGATATTTTCACAAGCTGCGCTGACCCCAGCATGAACCACACCGTACCATGTTGTTGGCATTCGTGCACCACTTCTTGAAGATTTGCAGCGACAGTCCACCATGAAGCATGCCGGGAGTGGCGAACAACACCTGAGGCCCCGGGTTATCGGCAAACGATCTCTCAAACGGCTGGAAATTTTAATTTAACCAATTTAATTGTTTAACCAATTTAATTGTTTAATCAATTTAATTGTTTAACCGTTTAATTGTTTAACCAGTTAAACAATGTTCATTGTTTAACAATTTTTAACAATTTTTATTATTTAATATTTTTTTTTTTTTTTTTATTATTTTAATTTATTTAACAGTTTTATTTGCTTAACAGTTTTGTTTAACAGTTTTAATTATTATATACTTTTAATTTGTAATTATTTTATACTTTTAATTTGTAATTATTCTAATGGTAATTTAATTTTAACTGACGTTCACTACAACAAGATCATCAGCAGGCATGACATTGTCCGCGCCACCTACCTTGATGTGTTGAAATTCAAACATGTTTCTTGAGACGAACGTGTTTTTGATTTTTTGGTTCGTCCACGTGATAAACATCTTGTAGTAGTGATTGGCCTGTTTCAAACCAAAGCGGATACGTCAGATGAGTCACAGTACATGACATATCTATCGCCAAAGAACACCCCTATGCATTTATAAATAACTGAAGATTTTAAACATCCAAGGACATAACATAAAGAGAGAGAGCTACCACCATTGCTCTATACATCAACACATCACCCATACCAAAAAACGTTACAACCGCGTTGAAGTATATTTGCCAACACACATATCAAAATATATGAAATGACTCTTTGTTATGCCATTGTTGAGTACACGAAGGCATAACTGGGCCAACACAAATTAAGTGGACTGCCAGGCTTCGAACCCATGACCTGTTGGTTACGCAGCTCAGCCAGATTACTAGAACTGGACCAGGAATCTCGCTGCATACTAGAAATACGCGGCAACTATATACCTTTTCTGTCAATCCCAGTGAGAAGTAGATAGGCACTTTAAGGTTCATTCTCTCCCAGTAAGTTTCCAGAAGGATGCACAGTTCCTGGGCTCGTCCCAAGGCAAAGACCGGGATCAGGACCTGGGAGAACATCGTCAAATCATCGTCAGAAGGGTGGTGAGTACAATGTACAACGCTCCAAGCGTATGGCATACAATGCAATAAAATGATCAAACTGTATTTCTCATCTTCAAACCAGTTAGGTTAAAGGTTAAAGGCACTATACAACTCATACTGAGTGAGCTCATTCACCGTCACCTGAACAATCGTTTCCATGGCACCGCCAACAATGACATACATTGGTCGTAGTTTAGTTTATGTGATCTATCACAAGAGTTATCCGCCATGGTCACCATGACAACCAATGGGGGTCTTACTGTACCCATGCCAACCAATGCATTTTATGCTGCTATGACAACCAACGCGTCCTTCGCTACTTCTACGGCAACCAGTGAACCCCTCGCTACTCTTATGGCAACCAGTGAACCCCTCGCTACTCTTATGGCAACCAGTCCGTCCCTCGCTACTCTTATGGCAACCAGTGCGTCCCTCGCTACTCTTATGGCAACCAGTGCGTCCCCCGCTCCTCTTATGGCAACCAGTGCGTCCCACGCTACTCTTATGGCAACCAGTGCGTCTCACGCTACTCTTATGGCAACCAGTGCGCCCCTCGCTGCTACCATGACAACCAATGCACCATTCACTGCTCCCATGGCAACGGATCCTGCCCTCACCTTGCCTCCTTTCTCGACTGAATCGTGAACCTTCTTCAGAAAGTCGCGCTCCCGACATCGCTTCGAGTCCCGAATCGTGGTGGCGTACGTGGACTCCGTGATGAGGAGATCCGGACGACACTTGTCGATCCAGGCGGCGCCCAGATGGCGGTCCGGAGTCATGTTATAATCACCCTGCAAATAGTAAAAACACAAATGGGAGTTTTAGAAAACTTTGACACATCAAGACTACAATGGTGGCAGAAGTCTCGTTAAGGATGACGAAAACAAATTTAGCCCCGTTTGTGCAGATGAATTACACCATCGGGTGAAATAAAATTAATTCGTGTTTTAGGCGTAGTGGCACATTGAACTCCATCTGGCGGAGACTATGAACACATTCATGTCACACATTCCCCTCCAATGGGGACATGGCTCCGCTCTCCCTTCCTTCTCCCATTGACACGATATGACCAGAATCTGTTAAAGCGTCCTGAATATACAACCAACTAACCACCTGACCGAAACGAACGTTATGTTTAGCAAACAAGGACACCTCCCCGGACGACGAATAAGGAATTAATGAAACATGCCCGAAATTAGGTGCCCGGCCCGGATTCAAACCCAGGACCTGTTGGGTCTGCAGCTCCATTAACCACCGGAGCTAGGGACAGCCACACACCGTATGAGCACGCATTGGCGGTTCCAGAGTATTCCGGTGGCCCTTTGAAAATATATATATATATAAAACCCCCCAAAAAATATTTCTAGGCACAGTAGCATAAATTGCAATCAATTAACTTGGAATCAGTAACAGACAACCAATATGACGTGTTTTAAATATGGGTTTACAAGAAGGATATCAACATTGACACTGATGAAACACTTACAGTGTAGACGACGGATTGAGATCCCACTTTGATGTGGAACATGCCAGCTCCGAGCACGTGGCCAGCGTAATAGGCCTTGATCTCCAGCTCATCGTCCACCTGGTGAATGACAGACAAACTAAGGCTCAATAATGAAGATACAATAATGATTTAGATTTTTACTTTTTCTTAACCAGGAAAGTGTAAGAATCTAAACGATGCATTACAATAAGTGGTTTTTCTTTCAACTCAACTTCAGCTTAAAAGCAACTTGCTTTACATTTTGCACTATGACTAGTGAAAACTATCCCAAAATTTATGTTCATAAACAAAACCCAACCGAACGTAGGCACAACGAGCCGCAGCCTTGGCAGTCATGTTTATATAGCTAACATCATACCTGTACAGTCTGGTGCAAATTCACAGCAACAACTTTCTTCATACAAGTTTTGATCATTTCCGATGTGAAAAAGTTGGTTTCTCCTTTCCGTTCGACTGTAATTTTTCTGTAGTCCTCCTACACACGAACATGTACAGAGAAGTACATTAATAACTGAACCAATCGGAGTAATGGTTATGAGAAAGCGATCACTAAACCATGATTATATAATTATGATAGTAGGGTACATATGTTTCAATAAAGTAAATTTAATTTTTAGTAGGTAAACTGAAATACTCGTGACTCCGGTATCATTTTAGGCATCATTTTACGCATCCAATACGCACTTGAAAGTGGACCATAGGCGCATTTAACACTGTTGCCTATTAATAAGAGTCAGCGCTTCAGAATCTCATGCAGGTATGACGCTCCGTAACAGAAATTTTGGCAATAATACAATAACAAGTACCAGATACATTATTTCAACTTCGTAATTGATAAGTACACTGCCATGAATGGCTTGCCATAAGATAAATGATGCAGCACAGGGACTTAAGGTACACCACGTGATCTGCCCATACAGAGCGCATTATTTGGCTTGGGAAACGCCGGCATACCACATACTATGGCCAAGCATCTGATCCCTGGCAAATAAAAAACTGGTTACAGATGTTTTAGCAGTGTCTTCCGCGTGTAACCGCCTCCAACTCGCCCAATCCAATCTTAAACGTATCAAGGTTCTTGTTTCTGGTGATAGTTAAGTGAAGGGGCCTGTTAAGCACTCACCAGCAGTATGGGGCAGATAGCCTTGGTGGGGTGCGTCATATAGATGGGTCCATCGTAGCCAATCATCTCCGACATGTGTGGTAGGGCACCGCAGTGATCCAGATGAAAATGACTGCACAAAAATTAAAAAATACAAAAACATAATCAGAATAGGTATTAATTGGAGAGGTAGATCTAGGTACATATAAAAAAACCTACTCAGTTTGATGACTAGGCCACAGCGAACAAAGAGTAGGTCACCAGATATTTATGCAGGAGCCTGATTTCCATTTAAATATGAACACACCAGCCAACATTTGACACTCATGTAGATGGAAAATTAATTTTGCACTAATAGTTCAAGTATAAGCACAATTATTAGAAGGGCCAATAGGTAACGACAATATAAGCTAGTGCATATCATATGACTGTCTTCCATGCACTCTTGCATAGATATATATGGGTAGAACATATCTATACCTTATAATTACACAATCCAAAAATTCAGTAAGGCGACCTTCTCTGGTGATGTAGGAGAAATCTGGGAACCGCCGCTACAAAAAGGAAAATCATTTATGAGAATGCCCAAAAGTAATTACTGATACACTGAAAATATAGCCAATGACAATATCAGAGACTCGTTATGACATCATGCAGAGCTTGGAATTGTATATCATCAGATTCATCTCTAGGTAGATCAACACATTAATCACTAGGTATATCAACATACCTATCTCTAGGTATATCAACATACCAATCTCTACATACATGAACATACCTATTTCTAGGTAGATCAACATACCAATCACCAGATACATCAACAGATTAATCTCTAGGAATATCAATAGATTAATCTCTAGGTATATCAACATACCAATCTCTACATATATCAACATACCTATCTCTAGGTATATCAGCATACCTATCTCTAGGTATATCAACATACCTGTCTCTACATATATCAACATACCAATCTCTACATATATCAACATACCAATCTCTACATATATCAACATACCTATCTCTACATATATCAACATACCTATCTCTAGGTATATCAACATACCTATCTCTACATATATCAACATACCTATCTCTAGGTATATCAACATACCAATCTCTAGGTATATCAACATACCAATCTCTAGGTATATCAACATACCAATCTCTAGGTATATCAACATACCAATCTCTACATATATCAACATACCAATCTCTAGGTATATCAACATACCTATCTCTAGGTATATCAACATACCTATCTCTAGGTATATCAACATACCTGTCTCTACATATATCAACATACCAATCTCTACATATATCAACATACCAATCTCTACATATATCAACATACCTATCTCTACATATATCAACATACCTATCTCTAGGTATATCAACATACCAATCTCTAGGTATATCAACATACCTATCTCTAGGTATATCAACATACCAATCTCTAGGTATATCAACATACCAATCTCTAGGTATATCAACATACCAATCTCTAGGTATATCAACATACCAATCTCTAGGTATATCAACATACCAATCTCTAGGTATATCAACATACCAATCTCTAGGTATATCAACATACCTATCTCTAGGTATATCAACATACCTATCTCTACATATATCAACATACCAATCTCTAGGTATATCAACATACCTATCTCTACATATATCAACATACCAATCTCTAGGTATATCAACATACCAATCTCTACATATATCAACATACCTATCTCTAGGTATATCAACATACCAATCTCTAGGTATATCAACATACCAATCTCTAGGTATATCAACATACCTATCTCTAGGTATATCAACATACCTATCTCTACATATATCAACATACCAATCTCTAGGTATATCAACATACCAATCTCTACATATATCAACATACCTATCTCTAGGTATATCAACATACCAATCTCTAGGTATATCAACATACCAATCTCTAGGTATATCAACATACCAATCTCTAGGTATATCAACATACCAATCTCTAGGTATATCAACATACCAATCTCTAGGTATATCAACATACCTATCTCTAGGTATATCAACATACCAATCTCTAGGTATATCAACATACCAATCTCTAGGTATATCAACATACCAATCTCTACATATATCAACATACCAATCTCTACATATATCAACATACCAATCTCTAGGTATATCAACATACCTATCTCTAGGTATATCAACATACCAATCTCTACATATATCAACATACCTATCTCTACATATATCAACATACCTATCTCTAGGTATATCAACATACCTATCTCTACATATATCAACATACCTATCTCTAGGTATATCAACATACCAATCTCTAGGTATATCAACATACCAATCTCTAGGTATATCAACATACCAATCTCTAGGTATATCAACATACCAATCTCTACATATATCAACATACCAATCTCTAGGTATATCAACATACCTATCTCTAGGTATATCAACATACCTATCTCTAGGTATATCAACATACCTGTCTCTACATATATCAACATACCAATCTCTACATATATCAACATACCAATCTCTACATATATCAACATACCAATCTCTACATATATCAACATACCTATCTCTAGGTATATCAACATACCAATCTCTAGGTATATCAACATACCTATCTCTAGGTATATCAACATACCAATCTCTAGGTATATCAACATACCAATCTCTAGGTATATCAACATACCAATCTCTAGGTATATCAACATACCAATCTCTAGGTATATCAACATACCAATCTCTAGGTATATCAACATACCAATCTCTAGGTATATCAACATACCTATCTCTAGGTATATCAACATACCTATCTCTACATATATCAACATACCAATCTCTAGGTATATCAACATACCTATCTCTACATATATCAACATACCAATCTCTAGGTATATCAACATACCAATCTCTACATATATCAACATACCTATCTCTAGGTATATCAACATACCAATCTCTAGGTATATCAACATACCAATCTCTAGGTATATCAACATACCTATCTCTAGGTATATCAACATACCTATCTCTACATATATCAACATACCAATCTCTAGGTATTTCAACATACCAATCTCTACATATATCAACATACCTATCTCTAGGTATATCAACATACCAATCTCTAGGTATATCAACATACCAATCTCTAGGTATATCAACATACCAATCTCTAGGTATATCAACATACCAATCTCTAGGTATATCAACATACCAATCTCTAGGTATATCAACATACCTATCTCTAGGTATATCAACATACCAATCTCTAGGTATATCAACATACCAATCTCTAGGTATATCAACATACCAATCTCTACATATATCAACATACCAATCTCTAGGTATATCAACATACCTATCTCTAGGTATATCAACATACCTATCTCTACATATATCAACATACCAATCTCTAGGTATATCAACATACCAATCTCTAGGTATATCAACATACCTATCTCTAGGTATATCAACATACCAATCTCTAGGTATATCAACATACCAATCTCTAGGTATATCAACATACCAATCTCTACATATATCAACATACCAATCTCTAGGTATATCAACATACCTATCTCTAGGTATATCAACATACCTATCTCTACATATATCAACATACCAATCTCTAGGTATATCAACATACCTATCTCTACATATATCAACATACCAATCTCTAGGTATATCAACATACCAATCTCTACATATATCAACATACCAATCTCTAGGTATATCAACATACCTATCTCTAGGTATATCAACATACCTATCTCTACATATATCAACATACCAATCTCTAGGTATATCAACATACCTATCTCTACATATATCAACATACCAATCTCTAGGTATATCAACATACCAATCTCTACATATATCAACATACCTATCTCTAGGTATATACCATTATCTTTATGATACTTTCCTTATTACCAAATAAATAGGGTATTAATTATGCAAGTCACATTTCCCATATTACACTAAAGTGTAAATCCATAAAATGTGTATGACAGTGTATCAGTCATTTAGCTCACCTCATCGTTGAAACCCATGTGCATGCCACAATCCAACATGATGTTCTTTCCGCCAATGGTAAGCAGGATACAACTTCTGCCAACATCTGTGAATATTAAATATATATTGGCAATATTTTAATACAGTTGTGTTTGAGGAGATTGCTAAACCATCATCTTAGATTAGAAATATATCATTCCAACAGAACAAAATTTTCTTACATACCAAAGTTATTACATATCAGATCAATAAACCTATATTCCAGCAAGTGGCATAATTAGATACAATACTGTATTACTATATTGGATATAGACTACAATTTTTAAATACAGTGCCATATATGTCTTAAATCAATTTATAACTTCCGTAGAATAATATACATACCTTGGCCAGCACCTATAAAATGAAAAGTAACATGGTTATTTCATAATATAATAATTATATATAATAATTCATATTCCAGCATTCATATCTATAGAACACTTATATACATATAGTATACATATCAAATTTAACAACTGTCTGAATACTGCATCATCAACTTTGTAGATACCCAATGGTTGGGGCGATAAACTAGCCATGCATCCATGGCTATGGTTGAAGAATCATATGTGTTTCAGCCCACACAGCCTAGGGTTCTGGGCTAGCGATAAACTGGCACTCTAGCTTGCTGTTGTTGGGATTACATTAGGCTAGAAGATGTCACTAAATAAATGAATATAAATACCAGATTATAAGCGTACACTTACATATTAAATAGTTATGATTGAAGTCATGATCATAATGTCCACATGTAAATAACTCTTTACCAGACCTTTCACCATCCCAATAGGAGCAGATATGGTATAAGCACCTTTCAGTAGGTTTGGATAGTAGATTGTGCAAATATTACTAACATATTACCTTGGCACGTCCAGCTAAATACTAGTACATAACTTTAGATAGATATTTCAGTATAAGCAGGCTTCAGAATATAAATTACTTCAGCTGATACAGCAGGTATAAGAATATGACAAATACTGTAGTTAACACAGCAGCTTTAAGAAATACCTTGGCTTATCATTTTTATTGATGCTAAAATTTAGCTGAACTCGCAAATTAGGCTATGCATATTCATATTTAAATATTGAAAGTGAAATTCACATGAATCTTGTAATTTAAATTGTAATTGGGTTGAGATATCTAATTGGGTTAACTAATAAACATTATCCTATGATAAAGTAACCATGGGAGACCACTCCATTCCTGCTGAGGCTAGTGATAAAGTTGTCTCTGAAACCTAGAAGTCGCCACTAGCCTTATTCATAGCTGTTAATGCGGTAAAAGTCTGACAGGCCGTTCCAGCCAGCCTCTTCAGGAGCTGACAAGCCTAGAGGCCATTAGCAGAAGTCCCATGTCACATTATTGGTTTCACACAATAAGTTAAACAATGGCACATGCACTAACCATCAAATCCTGATCGGTAATGCACAACCATGCGTGGCAAGAAGCGGTTTTGACGGAGAGTAATTTTTGGGGTATGCCTGTATCATGGGTATGCCGGTATGGCAACAATTTATCAGTTTATGGAAGTAGGTATAAGTTATTACAACTTGCGTGAAACAATAACTGTTTCATATCAGCTAATTAATCTTAGCCTGCCGGGAACACTCCTGCTCTCATTCCTCCACCCCCGCCACCCCTACCCCTATTCCCTAGCCGCCACCCCACCCATCCAAGCTCGTACGGCCGATTTGACACTTGACTTGTCTATCGTTCATCAGTTTATTGACAGGCGCCGCCGGGCGATAATGGGTAACATTTATCAAGGCATCACATCTGTACTTAAGCAAGCCCATGACTCACCCAAAGGTACAGCCTTTATCTCCGTCATGTTCGTATATATCAGTAAAATAATAAGTAATTCGCTGTTTGCTCAGTTACACCGTAATAAACACAAAATAACACCAGAAACAAAAAGTCAGGGAGTTGACATCTTGAATCGGCAGCTGGACTAAACACTGAAATTAGGTGTGAACTCGTCATGAGACGAACGGTTTACACCCGCTTGGGCAGCTGGATGTTTCGGCCGCTGGACATTTTGGCCGCTAGGGAGGGGTGGAGGGTAGGGGGCGGGGGGGGGGGGGTGGTATTAGGCCCAGGGATTAAGCGGAGGGCGAACCGATCAAACCGATCAACGCGGCCGTCTCTCACGCCGGTGACGTCCCGGCCGTCCCTCACGCCGGTGACGCTGACGCGGCCGTCCCTCACGCCGGTGACGTCCCGGACGCCGCTGACGCCGGTGACGTCCCGGCCGTCCCGGACGCCGGTGACGTCCCGGCCGTCCCGGACGCCGGTGACGTCCCGGCCGTCCCAAACGCCGGTGGCGCTGACGCGGCCGTCCCGAACGCCGATGACGTCCCGGACGCCGCTGACGCCGGTGACGTCCCGGACGCCGCTGACGCCGGTGACGTCCCGGATGGCGCTGACGCCGGTGACGTCCCGGATGCTGCCGGTCCCTGGCGTCCCTGGTGTCGCCACACAGATGGAGGGACCCCGGGTGACCCCGTCCCTGTTGACGCCACACAGATGGAGGGGCCATCGGGATGGATGGGGCCGATGGATGTACATATGTGTTGAGCAGCTAGAGGCGGAATGTGTTGAATAAAATATAGCGTTGTTCTAAACTGGTGTCCGCGATGTTTTTTTAAGCCGATTAACGAATAACAACCAGCCCCGCGGCTCAGTGATTAACACCCAGCCGTCGTCTATCGTCATCCCCATGCGAACTGGGCATGCCTCCATCCCTTCAAACATGACCAACAAACCCCCCACACCGTACCCCCGGCACCAACGCAACCCCCTCCCCCTCATTGCCACACCCCTCCCGGCATAATTGCTTATATGTTTTTTTGGCGTGTGCTTTTTTGCTTTTAGTGCCTTTTTTTTGAACGATATTAATATTGATTTTAGTGATTTGGTACATAATGACATTAATCTTGCGAGCACACACCCAGTCTTACTGATCTTGATCAAAACGTCCCTATCTGACATGACTTTGGTTTTGTATCCATGTCCGTATACGAAGGTATCCATGAAGGTAATTATGAAGATAAGTTCAGTTTTAATATGTCGCTTAGGGGGCCGCGATCTGAAATGACCAGGTCCCCTTGACGGAAAACCCCGACAATTTCCTTTGACTATTTGATATGCTGAGATGCGACAAGGAAAGGGGTGGGGGAGGGGTGGGGACAATACAATGCATTCGCGACAGTTCTGCATGGATGCATGACTAAGATCACATAAAGGTCGCTATATATAGAGACTTACTAGAGAAAACATATTGGAACGTCGGCGATTAGCTGCCGATCCTGGCGGCTATAGGTATTACAGGCACATGAAACTGGCTCAGGAGCCCAGTCAGTGCAGTACTGTGATAAATGGATATCCTGGCAATCCGTATCTGATATATTGTTTCTATTGTTCTATCAGGACACCTATAACCGCTTTCCTCAACGTTGTAATAATGTAAGAAAACCGCCCAATATTGAGATAGACGACAACGAATTTGAGAACATGTTAAGCTTTAGTGCATCTTACTGGCATAGAGCATCTTATGACCATGCACTGAAAGTTTTTGTGACTAATCTCGGCTTCCTCCGGGAATATCAACGCGGGCCAATGAGCATGGAAAACGGCCAATTTTTGGGGGAATCTCTTCGGGCCCCGTAATGAGCAGGGATAACGCGGAGTTTTGCAATCGGCCATTTTTTAATTTATTGCGGATATTCAGGCGGCCCGAATTCTGATTTTATGCACTTTCATTGATGATTGCAATTCTCATTTAGTTTCTGGTTTTCGCCCACTTACTGGCGGCTAACTCGCATATATGGCCAATTGAGAACGGCATTATAACAAACCACAACACAACGCCACAGCCTTTGATAACAACTTGTTTAATTCGTCGACTTCACTGCCTTATTAAATTAGTTACGACTTCCCTGCCTTCTGGAACTGGCAGCCCTTCGATAACAACTTTTTTCTGACTCCATAGTCACTTTGGCATGTAATTAAATCCTGGTTCTTCTTTGTTTGGGGTCAAAGCCGTCTTTAGCGGTTGACACTGTCTACATGCCTAAAGGTTTCAATACAGCAATCCAATCAATTGGTTGATTATCATGGATAAATTGGGTATAAAAAGACGTCCAGCACATGGGGCTATCATTCCTGGTCTGAAACATGGCCGATGTATGTATATCGTGCGACGCTCCTATCCGTCCGCGTCAAGAAGGTCTGCAGTGTGATGGCTGCCAACGGTGGCAACATCGTGTCTGCGGCACCGGCGTGTCACGTGACGCGTACCGGGCGGCCGTCCGCTTAGGCCACATCGCGTGGGCCTGCCGGGATTGCGATGGTGCCGGATGCGCTGATGACCACCCTGGTAACCACCTTGATGACCACCCCGGTGACCATCCCGATGGCCAGGCGCAACCGGCTCCTCGGCCTACTGCTGGACGAGTCCGATTTGGTAGACGCTTTTCCGGCCCCGGTCGCGGTAGATGCGCCTGCATGCGGAGACAGAGTGACGTACCGTGTCGTCCCAGGTGGCACCGCCAAGGGAAAGGTATATCTATCTCTTTTGTATTATTATATCAATCTATAAACTATAATATTCGTTATTTGTTTAACGAGGTAGTAAATGACATACGGATAACAAAGGAAAGGTATATCTATCTATATATTTATTATGTCAATTTCTAAACTATAGTATATTAGTTATTTGTTTAATTAGGCAGCATGTTTCACATTAGGTGACATTTACAACTTCCCGTTACATGATTTACTGGTAGATAGCGTTGGCTATCAGTACACTCTAAAGGTGGAAAAACGCACCACCACCCTCACTTGGCGCTGTTCGGTGCGCACGAAGGCCACTTTTTGCCGCGCCACGGTGCGAGAAGTCGGCGGGAGCTACGTCCGTGGTTCTCTGGAGCACATCTGTCAGGCTGCACCAGGTCGTGCAACTGTGGCTGGGATCCGGCGGAATGCGAAGGCGAAGGCCGTGAAGCGCGTGTTCGATTCGGCCGCCGAGATTGTGAAAGAGGTATTACCAACAGTAACGCGGTAATTGATGTCATAATAGTAATTAATAACACATAAACCTGTTCTAAACAGCATTCAAATTTCCTAAACTTCAACCTCTACTAAACAACATTGCACTCAATTGATATGTGATGATGTTTCGTTTAGGTTCTGCTGGAAAAAGTGGGCCCTGGAGGGATGGAGCTGCTCCTCACTTTGCCGGGACCGCGAAACATCGCCCAGGCGTCCAACAGGAAGCTTCAGCTCTGCAAGAGTACACGCGGGCCACCTGGGTGCATGGAGGGGCCAGTCATCCCGCCGGCCACGTGATCCGTGTTTGGCCTCGCCACACGGACCAACAGCGAAGTGAGAGGCTGGCATCATCGGCTGAAACACCGTAGCAAGCGAGGTAAACTAACCTAGCTAGTTCGTAATATAGTCAGAGTGTGCTTAGGTTTCGCTGATGTATTTCACCGATCAACTATCTTGATCACCGATCAACTATCTGGCGGGAATTCGAGCAGGGAGAGAGGACCCCCCCCCCCCTCGGCCTTCTGGGTGCCGGTAGTCGCTTGATCTGCCCCAACGACCGCCCCGATGCCCGCCCTCTCCATGCAGGCCCCAGCGGTCCCAGTCCAGGCCCCAGATGCGGATTCTGACTCTTAACTGTTAGTTGCAGTAGCAGTAACAGTAGCAGTTTCGTGGGGGTGGTGGTTTACGTTAAATAAATTTGTTGTTAAATCTCTATAAGTTTCAGTTATCTTTCGATGCATTGTATATGCAACTCCACAATAGCCTCGCGGTCACTCTGGCGAGGCGGCGCGAACAGCAACAACAGACAGTCCAATCGTTGAGGCGTTAACAATAATTCTGTTATGCGACTACCATATAGATCCAGACTCCTCCGCTTTTCTTTTGTTCAGGACCCCAGGTACGCTCCACTGATAAACCCCCAAACTATCCCATTAGCCGTCATTTGGAACATAGTGCGTACTTAACAGCAATTTTGGTGACAAAATCTCATTCCACAAAACAATTTATTTACCGCAAAGCACAATTTTCTGGACGAGGGAATAGTTTTTCGCATCCAACTGTTAGTTTTTAAAGCAATATGATACAAATGGCTCATAATACACGGGATGAATACAGAATATTTCGGTAGTAAGGCAGATCAGCTCAGCAGAAAAGCGACCCACCGATCTGATTCGTTGAAAATATAGCGACCACAATGGCGGATGTCAACAAGCGGGGATTTGAGCTGTCAAAAGTTTCAATCGCATTCTCCAAATGCAGATCGGCGGATGATCAGATTTTACTCGACGAATATATCGGAGCGTATATTGAACTTTCTCGGTAATCATTGGATTTTGAATATCATGCATCATTATCGTGTAGAATTATCGTTCAACCCACGATTCTAATCAAAATCCCGGGGCCCTCGGGCTCGGCGTAGCGCAAAATTACACTTGATTGTTCTGACAACAAGCTGATAGGCAGAACCGCCCAGAACCCCCCGTTAGGGCCCGTTAGGGTGGAGGTCGTGAGGGCCATGGGCGCTCGACTCCATAATATATTCGAGGACCCCGCCCGCCTATAACTCAAATTCATTAATGCCATTCACACTCCTTTTGCCTTTTTTTGGCCGATATCTTTGTTAATATTGGAGTAATCACCGAGATATTTTCTGCCTGGCGGCACTGAACTAAGACCCAACTGATTTAGACTTACTTTCCTCTCTTTGCGACTTATTTCTTTCTGTGTTATCCAAAGAAATATTCCATATGATGAAGCTCCATTGACCACAAATATCAGCCATTTAACAAACTGAAACAAGGAGCGTGCCCAAAGCGTTGCCTGGCAATGGTTGCCATTGGATGCAATTGAGACAATGGAAACAGTACACGTCATAACAAGCATGTGCTCCTCTTAGCTTATTAAGAGGCAGACATTTGTGGTCAATGGAGCTTCATCATATGGAAAATTTCTTTGGATAACATAAAAAGAAATAATCAGCAAAGAGAGGAAAGTAAGTCCAACTCTGTTGGGTCTTAGTTCAGTGCAGCCAGTCAGAAAATATCTCGGTGATTGCTCCAATATTAACGAAGATATCGGCCAAAAGGAGTGTGAACGGCATTAATGAATAGATCTATAGATGATATCCATTTAATAACAACTTTATATTAAAGAAACAAATAATCAGAATTTACTAAGCTTACTACAGGCAAAGTAACAATAATAAATGACTAATATCAAACAAATTAAGTCTTCAGTAATATGAAAATCCACTAGCCAATAGCCAAAATATGCTAATAATTTTGTGGTGTATGTACCCTCTTTTTAATTTGCAAGTATTAAAACTATATTTTCAAAATTAAGCCTAGGCGAAATTTATATAAAAATTTGCAGAAAACTTGATTGTTTCATTCTATAAATTCAGAAAACCTGATAAACATCGCCGTTTCAGCTGTGGTGTGGCAAACGTATCTATCCCGGGACACCACAGAACTCGGTCGCGGGGCTTCTACTTATACCAAAGCATCGCGAAGCACACAAACTGATGACGTTTACCACTAAAATGAAAACTTGTGGTAAATTGATATCACGGACAAGGCTAAGAGACACTATTTGGCAGTCTGGTATGGGTGGAGTATATATAAAAGAAGTCTTGAATGATTCAAGGACTGATTCTTATATGTATTTTGACCTCATTAGTTTTGGGGGGAAAGAGCTCGACATGCAACTTTAATATCTGTGTAAATATATTTATATATCTCTGTTGCAGGTTATTTGATCTTCTGGGGTCAGTCTTCACCTTTGTGCAGTCGGATGTGCAGAATAAGTTGTCAATCCTGACTCAACACCGGCAAGGTGCCGCGGGGCACCACTACGCCACCGTGCAGTCCATGGTGGATTATGAAGTCAACAACGACCTCACCAAGGTCAAAACCAACAAACTGCTATCCGGCTGCAGGACTCTATTGCGGCTACATCGAGCCCTGGAGTTTATATCCAGATTCTTGCACGACGTCCGAGCGTCGGAATCCGGACAAAAACTGGGCGGCGTGGCGTCGAAGGCCTATCAGGACACGCTGGCTAATCACCACACGTGGCTGATCCGGAAGGGAGTGGGTCTGGCGGTCTATACGCTACCCACGAGAGATCATCTCCTGGAGAAGATGAGTTGTCAGGACGTCGAAGAAGCCAGTGATCTGGTTCAGGAACTCACTAATCGTATCCAGCCTGTGTATGATATAGTGCAGGCACTGTACCTCGCAAACGATATAATCAATTTGCCTTAATAAACATGTACCTATGTGAATGTGTGCATGGTTAACTAATAATTAATTAAATTAATTAATTAATAATTAAATTGACAGCCTCTCGCATATGCAATGAATGCCTTGTTTGTTACGAGCCATACAGTATCTTTGTTTAATGCTTATCTTAACTATATTTATGTACATACCTAATTTCCATGCGTGCCGTCGCTACTTGATTCTTTCCAGTGTGGGTTGCCTTGGCAGTAGCTCGTGTTAAAAGCGGCTCATATTTAGTTACTTATCGCACATTACATATTTGTATTTATGCAAAAATGAGCTAACTGTGTCATTTTCATTTCAAAAAGATTGTAAATATCTGTCAAAGAAAAAAATACTGTATGAGTATGTCAGCTTTAAGGGCCCATTTCAGGGTTCCTTAACTATTGAATGAACCATCTCAGCATCAAGTTTTGGGCGTTTGTAATATCATCGTCGGATAGCTTGGTATCGACACCATTATGTCCTAACAGAATGGTTAATCGATGACATGGCGGTCTATAATGTATCAGTAATCGATTATATAAAACCAGGAACGCGATGATTTGTTAAGTTACTGTTCTTGTTTGTCCATGTATCGCAGTTAATGTTATACATACATATAATGCTTGTTTCCAATGGCTTAATGCATATGACTTGTAAGTATTATTGTTTCATCCTATTGGTGAGTTAAGCGTGTTTGCATGGTAAAGTTCTATTTGTTATACTATAATCTAAGCAGCTGATTTTATTTCACTGTTCAGGAGTAATAAGTGACCGAGTGTGGTTCGACATATATCCCACTTTCTCTGGTCAGGATGCGACATTTTTATTCCGTCATATGGCTGCTTCTCATATGCTATTCCATCGCGGGGTTTCGCTTATACAACTGAAGCTGACAAACGTGCCACTGGTTGTTATATACAAGTCACTGTGAAAACTATGACCTTTTGTTTCAGTTTGTTCACTTTCTGTTGCTTTCTATACGTTAACCGTTGGCTTACCGATCGACTGCTTGTCGCGATGGTCGGAAGTGTAACAGCATTGACATGTACCCCCCCGCCACCTACTACTAGAGAGACATGGACAGTTCCGTATCGCGCGAAACAACCACGCTGTTGTACGACTTTGGTCCACACGAACTATTCCTTTCCACAATACAGGAGGCCATACTATTCCACTAACCACAAATTGCGAAACTTTTAAAAATATATTATTATGCCTCGATTATTTATCACTACTTATGTCAGAAGATTCGCCGTCCCGATTTGAGTATTATAATGTGTGATTTCTCGCATTCGGAAATTAAAATAATTACCCCCCCCCCTCCCCTCCAAACACGCACTTCCCGTTGTGAGCGCTAGTTCAGCTTGGTGAAAATAGCGTTGGACGTGTGCTGAAATTAATAGGTGGGGGTTGGTCTAGGAATAATACTGTGGGGGTTTGTCTAAGAATAATACTGTGGGGGTTGGTCTAAGAATAATACTGTGGGGGTCGGTCTAAGAATAATACTGTTGGGGTTGGTCTAAGAATAATACTGTGGGGGTCGGTCTAAGAATAATACTGTGGGGTTTGGTCCGAGAATAATACTGTGGGGGTCGGTCTAAGAATAATACTGTGGGGGTCTGTCTAAGAACAATACTGTGGGGGTCTGTCTAAGAATAATACTGTGGGGGTCGGTCTAAGAATAATACTGTGGGGGTTGGTCTAAGAATAATACTGTGGGGGTTGGTCTAAGAATAATACTGTGGGGGTTGGTCTAAGAATAATACTGTGGGGGTCGATAGGTCTGGATGTGATGCTACTACTCACAAATATTAGGTGTATACTTTACTGTTATCTAAACTAGCGCAGACTTCCCGTTCGCATTGCACTAGTTGCGTCCTTGAAAATTCCACCAAGTTCACGTCGTACCGGATCATGATCCAAATCGAACGTTTTCTGTTTATCGCGCTACGGTACACACCCCTGGTTAATGGCCACTGCGATGACCTCATACGAGGCATATCTGTTATCTACCGGACACTAGTTCTAGGTTAGGGCTAGAAGCTAGCACCGGCCAACGGGGTGTCAAAAGACAATAGACCACTTTCTATTGCGCAACTGTTCTATACGATGAATCAAGATATAGTGGGTGTTTTTTTCATTAATTGAAATATATTTTTTCCTATTGCTCAGCGTATTTGGCTTGACAATTAATTCTTGGAGGCATATGATCTCATGTACCAATTATTTCTCAAAATACCTGTACCCCTCTCCCCTTTTCTAAGGTATGTAACATATAGTTGTACGAACAATGTTTTTAAGTAATGCCGTGGGAGACAAATAAACTTGCGACCCGTTGTTTTGGTTGTAACAAACGAAAATGGGGCGAGATTGCCGTCTTTACAGCATTTATCAAATGCTGGTCTTCACAAAATTTATCTAATGCTGGTCTTCACAGCATTTATCTTATTCAAACACAAGTGACGACAGTACGTGGGATTCCCCTAATATTTGTCTTGGGGTGGGGGACATCGCTGGTCTTTTGCGGCGGATTATATGATAAGAAACATAACATTTTTTGTATTTAGATCTAGCTTTAGCATATACATATTTTTATAATATTTAATTAGATATTGGGAATGAGCTTATATACTATTAAATGATACCATGGTAAAATAATCGGCGTCAAAAATACCGTTTGAAAAGTCGAACAGAAAGAAATTATAACAGAACAAATGATGGTTCCTTGGCAAGCACGTGATTTATTGCTCTTCTAATGACGTCAGCACTGTTACATGACGTCAGTGTAAGATTCAAGTACAGATCAGACATATATATCTACAGGTAACCCATGTCATTCCCCGTTAGTAAGTATAGAAACTGTTTTTTCAATGTAAAACATAGCAACAACCTTTGACAGACATGATAAGAAACCTACACCAGCATTGGCATTACGAAAAGTGTTCATGTTGGTTAATATACACCTCTAGCTATGTTATAGATAAGCCCCGTGGCAGTTGAAATACGCGAGCACAGTAGACGGTAGTTTGTTGTTCATTATGTCAACTCGATGTGAGGTGATTGAGGTCCATGTTCATCGTTGATTGCGCCCAGTGTACTTCTGTTTGACATCCACAGCTAGACCACAAAAGACTCGTCGAGTTGGTGTAACTGCATTTGCTGTCATAATTAGAGCTCACGGCCCACGAATATTAATACAAACCAATGTATACAAAAGGCATTTTTGCACGTCATCTTCTACGTTATACCATATCTATGAATCGATCGATGCTACAACCTTCACCCCGCTCCCCCCCCCACCCGTCAAAAAAAAAAACGAAACAAAAAAAGAAAACATTAATTCTACTGTTTTGAGCCAAATAACACAATTATTTCACCTGTTATTCGCCCCTCACGAAATATATTTTTCAAAAGGCGCTCGCATAAAGAGTATTCCAAAACGCCTGCTGTCTAGACACACATAACTTTTTCGTTGGCGACGTATTGTAAATGACGCTAACGCGTAACCACCACATACACTGGTCAAACTGAGGATTCGTTGTGTCGTAACTAGGAGCGATTTATTTCTAGTCTCCTACCAGGGTATACCATATATATATGCCCATGGGGATACACTTGCATTATGAACACGCCTATATCACGTATAACACACATCAACCTTCATATGGTTTCGAAGAATCAACATTGAATATGTGTCCATGCATATAATGGGCCAGCCCACCTTATAAAGCGTTTTGGTACACAACATATAACATCTAATTTCTACGGCGTACAAGTCTTCTCCATCCTTCTTTGATATCACTAATATATGCACGAGGATCAATTAGTCACAGATGACATGTATATCAAAGTGCGTTGTTATTATCGTGAAATGCGGGATCTCTATTTTAGTAACCTAATTTTTTTTTCTATTTATAGTTACACCATTTGTGTCTGAAAGTGAGCACAGAAATATTATGCAAACAAGGTAATAATATGACAGAATCTCTAGTAGCTCCTGTGCATTAGAATCAATAAGAGTTAATAGAATAGGACATAATATACCTTGTACAGCGGTTGGTAAGCTTTAATTTTGCGTCTAATTAAATTCTAAGTTAACATGGGTAGATTATACCGAAGCTAAATTAATACACCTGTCCAAAATAAAAACGCAGCCTCGCCTTTCCTAACAAAATTTAAAGCCTATTAACTTTGATTATATTTGTGGTTCCGAGGCTCGGCACTTTTTAGTGATCAAACATCAGTGTTTACAAAATTAAGTATCGTATTAATATATGCAAGGATAGTGAAGCATTACAGCAACCGGCACCATACATGTATCCTTATATAAAATAAATACGAGTCGGCTATAGAAACGCAAAATAACGTTACGGAGTCGACAATGTCCGTCTTCAATCAACATAGTTATATTGACATGGACTATAGTTCAGGCAAGATAGTGGACAGTTAAATTATTGTCAACTGTGAAGAGTTTTAACTTAAATTACAGAACAAGTCCTACTAAATTAGCGTGAGAAGAAATCTGATGAAATGCTGTAATGAGACACTGCACTTAAACTAATGCCTGTGTACACCGAAAGGTCAGCTGTGTATGTGCGTGAAACGTACGCATTGTATAGATATATAAATATAAGTTCGTTTGGAAATAAAATGCGAGAGGGGGAGACAATACTGATCGAAGATGCGCAAACGGCGCGGATAAATCCCAGGAAAAAAGAACAGATACAATAAATAGTCGTAAAAGTTTGGAGAAAAAAGTACGTAAGAAAGACGGAAGATTGAATAAATTGTGTCAGCGACTCTACGTCGCTAAACAAATGAACTATGAAATGAGGAATGATCATAATACGCATGTGAAGTTCTACTGGCGAAAATACGACTGAATAATATACGCACACAAATATTGCTCCTTGGTCAACGAAATGTCATTGGACAACTAGATATGTTATCTCTGTACCCGCGGTTTGGAAAAAAAACCTTTGATAATAAACATAATTTACCTGCGCTCAGTAAATAATATGAGTTAGTGCATGTATGGGAAAACGATCGAAATACACCAGCAATATGGGGAAGGTTAGTACAGCATATTTATTGTAATAGGTAAATAAATTATGTTGGATAAAACGCTGAGCCGACACCCACACCCTCATACTTCCCAAAGGCTTCACTTACGGTGAATGTGGAATATGTGATGTCTGGACCACTTTGACAAAAGAAGAAAGGGAGAGAGGGAGAGATAGCAAGATAGAGAGAGAAAGATACACTGATGGATTGAACTATCATTCATGGGTGAACTGACGCCTAGTGTATCTATGGGCGTTTATAGGAGGAACTTATTGTTAACTGTGAAGAGTTTTAACTTAAATTACTTAAACTACTAAATTAGCGTGAGAAGAAATATAACCACATATTATGCCTTGATGCAAACGTAGCCATCTAGCTTACCCCGCATATACATATATATATACAAGTGTTTGCCGCTGAAGAAATACGCCTAGCTGAATGGATAATATAAGACCAATGACAACCAACAATTCTGTAAGACTACCTCCAGGATATGTACGCACACATTCCGTGACGTGTGCAAAAGAGGAAACCAACTTCAATGAGAGGTCGAAGGGCAAAATTCGACTAAAGACGCTCGAACAATGCGCGACACTTAATTCCACAGTATAGTCGTTAATAATGACTGAAACTCATCCGATACACCTGTGGACAAAAGACATGGAGATGTCTTATTTACTCTAGTGTCACTCTAGCTGTCTTCCCTCAATCTCATCGATCGTCGATCACAACCTGTAGTTGTAAATCAGTGTATACCCATGCAAAGCAGTCGAAAGGTTATCATAAAAAAGACTCCCGCCCGGTCTCCTAACAACAGCGACCACAGTCTCTCCTGACACTGATATACATACCGTGATAGGGTGGATTCAATATTTCAGATATTGTAAATATACTTCAGTGCCAATAAATCTAGAACGAAAAACCAAAGTGCTCAAGAAAGCATGTGAGATCCCTTTGCGAACTCATCGGTTAGTGGTCTATACAACGCGGCTACACGTACCACGAGATATGAATACATTATCACGTAGGCTATCGACGCGAACATCATTAACAATAATTCAAGCAAGGTGCAAACTCAGTCAAATGCGGACATCATCATATTTTTTGTTTTAAATCACTCCGTAATCTCGATAGACTTACACGGTTTTGCGACATATTCCATCCGCTTTTTCGTTTGATGCAAATCTTGACCATAACCATGGGTGTCGGATGTGCATGATAGTGGCAACCATAAACCTTCCAAGCAGGTTGTTGTTAATATTGTCTTAGCATTGGTTCATATTTTCATGGGTATACAGCGCCAGAATACATTGGCCCATATACCACAATAGTTATGTGAAACGAGGGCAAAGCTCTCCCACGTGGCCTCTTCTCCATTCAGCAGGTTTTACTCCGACATATGGATGCGTATGTAAACGGTACGTGCCGTAGAGCAATTCGTTGCAAAACACGTCCGTTGGGCGACATTATAATTTTACGAAGATCACCCACAAAAAAAGCTGCAAACACCACCGCAAAACGAATATAAATAAGCATGGACGTTGTGTGGGTTAGTTGTCAAGCTGGCACCGGATTTCCTTGCGGCTATAACAACAATGGCTGCGGTTTGTTGGGGGAGTCCCTTGATATATAAAAAAATGAGTAAAAAAATAGTCAATCTCGCTTGAGTCGAGTGTCAGACGTCGAGTGTCAGTCGTCGAGTGTCAGGCGTCGAGTGTCAGGCGTCGAGTGTCAGACGTCGAGTGTCAGGCGTCGAGTGACAGACGTCGAGTGTCAGTCGTCGAGTGTCAGGCGTCGAGTGTCAGGCGTCGAGTGTCAGGCGTCGGGCGTGCCACGCTGAGGTTATTGCTGCTTGCAGTTGTTTCGCTTTGATCCCTTCTGACCGCCACGTGGCAAAGATGACCTCTTTTGACCTTGAACGGGTCCAATGTCGTCCAGATCGCAGTAGCTGTCTTCACCCCCCGTGGCGGCGGCAGCTGAAAAGTACATAAGTCGGTACGTTAGTTACTATACTGAGCATTAACTTCATGTCCATGCCGTATGTCAATATTTTCAGTGTCATAACATGTGAATTACCATATAAACATACAGGCTTATTTTACGTAGAGTTAATTGTAGATTCTACGTTCATGATACATATTCGTAGGGTCCTTTCATATGGAGTGGAAGGAGAAACGTGGTAAGTGTTGAAAGAGCTGCACCTGTTAATACGCGAATAGAGATGAGCATAGCATGACTATCCAACTATTTTCAAACATTTCTTTAAAAATATTTAGCATTAAGTCCTCACAATGTACAATTAAATTATATATATGCGATCAGCTGCAGAATAACTACGGGACAAATAGCAATTATGGCATTAGAAGAATTAGGCCGTCATGACTGGATACGTTGTCGACGTCGGGTTAGAAACGAATTATAATGTTTTAGCGACCTTTGTGCACACACGGGTTTAAGCTGAGACATACAACTCATACCCATATGCACATCACCTTATGCCGAATTAGTTGAAAAAAGTAAGCACTTGAAACAGGTCACGATATTTCTCCTATTATACAACATGAATATATATATATATATATATAAATATTATATATACATATGCGGAGTTTCACATGTGAATATTACAGTCACTTTAATAAACGTCGATGGAGGCGGTAACCATATGCGATATGCTTGGGGTGAGTCAACAACACGGTGAATATAGTGCAAAAGAAGACGGCGTTTTGGGATCGGCATGGTAACGAGAGTATGATCACTTTCTACATTTCACTGCCGAATTCCGTATATCGTTATTTTACTCCCTAATTGTCGAAGCATTCAAGGTCGCTTAAGCGTAGTGGGCAGACATTTGTAATTGTTACGCATGTCGATTTCTTCACAAGCGCGATTTTTCCATTTTCTTTCAACATTCTGGACCGGAATGAAAATGATGATCTCTCGAAGTTTCAATCCACGTCTCTATCAGTGAGTGCAGTGTAAGCCCAAGGCACAAGCCCCTCGTTATACGCCCGGCGCCATTACAGCATCACGTGATCAGAATTTGTGCCAGTCAGTATATATTAATATAATAGGTGTATTATATACATAGGGCCGCTGTGTGCTGACTGACACAGTACTGATTGTGACGCTCGTGATCAGAAACATCGGAAATAAATTTTATTTAACATTTAACATTCACAGTTAACAACAAAACATCAGTGTCATGTACCCTTGGTGATCGCTACAATTTACAAATGTGCCAAACCGTGTGAACAACCGTATTAGCAACCAAGCAATGTAACAATTTGAAGCGTCATCTTCAATACGAACCGGCAACTTTCACACTTGGGTTACCATGGTTACCTGCAGCCGGTTCTTTCTTTTCTTCCACGAGATCATCTGACCCACACAAGGACAAATACAATGATCAACCCCAAAATATCAGCTTGATCCTTTCTTTCAATAGACCTGGTCTAACACCGAACCGTTTTAAGCCGGGGTGTTGTGGTACTACCCAACTAACATCTAACGTTCCGCTACATTACTTGAATTATTCATTCGTTACTTTTATAACGTAACCTTCCAAAAACGTTCTTGGAACACGAGATAATGTTAGGGTTACCATATAACCTTCAAAATTCATTCTGGCAACACGTTGCACAATTTTAGGGCTTTGATGTAACCTTCCAAAAACGTTATAGAAAGGTGGCACAATTTAAGGTCCCGACAAAGTGATATAGGGACGTTCCTTGAACGTTAAGAGCGAGTTAGCCATAACCTTATATTCTAACGTTCGCATAACGTCAGGGCAACTCCAGATAACGCATTCGGAGCATTATCCTATTTGGGGGCAAACGTTCGCCTAACGTTCGGCGAAAGTCATTTTGTTAGCTGGATTGCATGCAATACATTGATATCATTAATAAATCCACACGCATAATTTTGGTATAAACAGATCGCAGAAGAAGAAATGGCAGTACATTGCGTATGCCCCGCAACGTGCCTTACGTTAAGTTCTGTCCACAAGGAGAAAAACATTCCGCAAAATGACTCTATCGCCTGCATTGTTACTGTAATAATCTGCTTTCTTAGGACTGGTGATGCCCCGAATACTCCAATTTCCTTCCACGTCGATATCACTGAATATCCGACAAGCTGCTAGTTTCAATTAAGTTCACGCATAAGAAAAAAACAGACAACTATGCGGGAAGTAAGCCACTGTGGGAAAAATTGGGGGATAGTTCAATGACGCTGCATCGCCGTAATAGAGACTAAACATCGTCTCTTATGGAGCTAACTCGAGTGTTCACAACCTATGTACTGAGCCCCACATGACATCAAGTGGTATCCATGCATGGAAGGGTATGGCGCATGGAAACGCCAACGTAAGGTCATGGGATTTGCATATCATCATTATTCACCGTCACCGCGTCATGTGCAATTTACATATATGTTAATGACCTCAGCCCTAAAGTGGTGTCATCTACCTTGGTTCTCTCTCGCTTCAGCCTCCTCCTCGCTCTCCATATCTGGGCACAAGGCACGGACAAACACATTACCATTAACATGCCGCAATCAAAGACAATGGAGCAAACTTGGTTATGAGGCAAACTTGATTATGAAGACGAACCGAAATCATGCGAATGACAGAATAAGTTCGAAAAGACGAGTGAATTTATGTTCTATGCCACTCTTAGGCACACGCTGGTTACGCTCAGAGTTGATGTCTCTCATTCTCCATAATGACTGGGGTTAGGTTCCCATTATGCTAATTAGGCGTAGTTACAATCAAATCGTCCAATAGATAAATTTAATTGAACCGGCAATAATTATTATCAATTACCCGTTCACATTTTCTCTTCTTGTCGAACTTATGCTGCAATTATTACATGTTTAAAACATACCAATTAATATAAAAATCACACATCTAATCCGCCAATCCTACGCAAATCATAAGCGCAACGCTTAAATATAAATATCACACTTATCACGTAGAAAACCCCATAAAATGCCAACGAACTAAATAGCGGCGTCAAAAGCGAAATCAAAACAAAATAACACTACATAGATAGCGCCATAAACAGCCAGCCAATTACGACTGTACATTAGTATAGCATGACATAAAGAGGCATACCCGTTGGAGGTAGTCTTGCACTAGGGGGAGTCGTGCCTACAGAGGCGCCCCCCTGCGGAGAAGGGTGCTGGGCGAGCGCCGGTCTCTCCATCGAGTCCTGGCGAAATGTGGGGTCGATGGCGGCGATGACGTTGTTATGGTTGGACGGGGGTGGTGGGGAGAGCCCGTCGTCCGACCCGCTCAGTCTGCAAGAATGCGACCGCATTAGTGTGATAAGTTGGTTGTATATTCAGGACGCTTTAACCATTTTTGGTCATATCTCGTCAACGGGAAAAGGAAGGGAGAGTGGAGAAAGGTTCCCCGGGGTAACCCCCCTTCTACTCTTTGCGAAGAAGGACCTGGGATCTTTATCCTGCGACCACACAGACATGGCCACAGCGGGGCTCGAACCAGCGATCCACGTGCCGTTAGGCCCTCAGGTGGCCAGAGTGCTCAAGGCGAGCGCTCTTAAACCCACTGAGCTATCGGGCCGGCCCCAGTATGATAAATACCATTATCTCTTCTCATCATCATCATCATCATCATCATCATCATCTTCACAACTAAAACCGCATAATATAAAATTATAATTTTCAGATAAACTTGGTCAATTTGATGGAATCGGAATATATTTAGGATTGTCCTAGGACAGTGCTTCGAACCTCCTATAACAGTTTTTGGACACCTTTGTGCACACATAGTGTTATAAAGCCACGGCGCTGACGGCCACATCTGTGTACAAGTCGGTTGTATCTTGGGCGAGTGATCCCCCGGGATGACGTCACTACAATACGGATTCATGATACCACTGAAATACGGAGTCTCAAGCAGAGGCACGGCATACGCGCTACTCCACGCCCAGGAAACATTAAATACACCTTATTAAAACGACACTTTTTAAATCTTCATTTAAAATCACCATTTAATCGCCATAAGTTTTTTTATGCATCGACTTACCTGTGAGTATTGTCCTTCTTGGGGTAGGCAGGGGGTGGGCGGTAGCCGGGCGGAGGGGAGGAGGGCGAGCCGGGGGCGTACAGCCGTGGATCTGGAAGCAAAGAAATGAAGTGGTGTCTCATGCCGTCCTGATACACGCAAGGGCTAAACTGAGTCAGGATCTAAAGAAATCTCTATGTCGGTAACAAGGTATAGTCGCTTAATTAATTGTGACTACAAAAATCTAATTATATAATAACGTCAAACGCGAACAATTACAATATTGCCAGAATTATTGTTGAAATGAAGCATATCGTGTTATTTAGCACAATAATATGCACCAAAATGGTCTTGCAATAGAAAGCCTAAGGAATTATATAATAATGGCCGTACATATAAAAATAGCTAAGAGTGCTTATTGTTTAACCTGATTAACTCATCAGATTTAAGTATTCAGCATGAGGAAAGCACGCAAGGAAATTACTGAACTGGAAGTTAGTCTTCGAACGTTTCAGCAGTGGAACTCGAATGTTAAAAAAACCCAACTAATTCTATGCAAATGAAACATCGCCTCACCATCTGGGATATCATCCGGCCGCTCCGGCAGAGGGCGCGAGTGGTAAGGGGAGTAGTCTCCGGGCAGGGGTCGCCCCCTGTATCCGGCGGGATCGGAGTCGCTCCCGCTCTCGGCGCGCCCTCTGGGGTAATCCCCTCTGGGGTGGTCGTCCCTAGGGTAGTCGTCGTCCTCCTCGCTGTCCCTCCCGTCCACCGTGCGGCGGTTGTTGGAGTTTGTGTTGTAGTGACGCCCTCTATCGGGTTGCCGGTGATGCACGCTTTCGTTTCTCTCGTTCTGGCTGACGTAGGCCGACATCGGGTCACGTGTCTTGCCCGGAAGGTACGGCTGGGAAAGAACATGGAATTAAATGCTGGGTGCTTAAGGCCACTTTCGTGCACATTAATTTAGGACTAAACCGGGTCATTTACGATTTAATGCCACTTTTGTTCACATTAATTAAGGACTAAACCGGGTCATTTACGATTTAAGGCCACTTTCGTGCACATTAATTTAGGACTAAACCGGGTCATTTACGATTTAATGCCACTTTTGTTCACATTAATTAAGGACTAAACCGGGTCATTTACGATTTAAGGCCACTTTCGTGCACATTAATTTAGGACTAAACCGGATCATTTACGATTTAATGCCACTTTCGTGCACATTAATTTAGGACTAAACCGGATCATTTACGATTTAATGCCACTTTTGTTCACATTAATTAAGGACTAAACAGGGTCATTTACGATTTAAGGCCACTTTTGTGCACCTTAATTTAGGACCAAACCGGGTCATTTACGATTTAAGGCCACTTGTGCACATTAATCAGCACGGGCTGATCAATTCTATGATAGACTCACGTGGTTGGAATTTCCTCGATTAAGGTTATAATGTACACAAGTAAAAAGACCATGAACTATTTACAATGCGCAGGCATGAGGCCGAGAAGAGATAAGAGCGAAATCGAAACATGGATTTTTGACTTTTCTGCTCACACATTTGTGTGCATTGACTGACAGATGGTTCCAGTAGGGACTCACAGGACTCGTGCTGCCGCTCCCTCGATCCCTATCCCGAGACCCCTGGGTCACGTCAGGGGGCACCGGCTGGGACTGCCCCCGCGTGTGGGGGGGCTGGGGGGCGGCGGAGTCGGCCTGGGGGCCTTGCTTGCTCTGTCGTTTCTTGGCCTTGAGCCGCTCCTGTTTCTGCATGACGTACGCCAGCTCGGCGTCTCGAGTCTCGATGATCTTGAGCTTGTCGCGGTTGATTTGCGCGCCTCGCTTTCGCTCCTGGTCCTGCAAGATCCGCGCCAATTCCTGGAAGATGACAGAGAAAGGAAATTATTTTGGTTGATGGCAATTGACGCCCGGCTTGGTAGAATTGGGATTGGAATTGAGGCCAATTCCTGGAAGACGACAAATAAAGGATATTATTTGGGTTGATGGCTGGTTGGTTGGGTTTAGTTAGGACGCTGGAACCTATGTAAGGTATATCGCGACAATGGTGCGATGGGTCAAGATGGAGATGAGCCATGTCTCCGGGAGTATACACCCAATCTACGCATTGTGAAGGAAGACATGAGATCTTGATCATGCTTGAAGACATAGACCTTTGCACACTTGGGGCTCGAACCACCCACCGGCCACTCAGGCTGACTTGGCAATATCCAATAGCCGGACGCGCTATTCATTAGGCCACGTATGTGGCCCCCTCAATTGAGTCGAGTTCCTCAATTTATTATTGCGGGGTCATGACTCCGCACTTAGCCGCACCACAAGTGTTGATCATAGGGCAGGGGAATGTGATAAGCTTACCCACTTCGACGTTGATTTACGTGCCAAGCTCGTTGAAACCAAGGCCAGCAAACTATTAACACAGTAGAATACTTGTTTAGCTGAATCATTTGAGCGCTATACGTGCGGTCCTTACGAAGTCGCGGAGGCGTCTCCAGTGCTACAGGGCCGCTAGCTAGCGCCACCTAGCGTGACGAGACTGAACAGTTACCTCATCTTGCAGTTCCTGGAGCTCCTTCTGCTCCGAGGGGTTCATGTCTCCAGTGGCAGGGATGTAGAAGTCGCTAAAGTCACCGACGTCCTCAACACGACCGTCAGTCCGCAGTACCCTAGGGTGGTGGTGGGGGGGGGGCAAACACACCAGAGATATATTTCCCATTAGTTCAGTCATCTCTGTACATAATATCTATACATAATGTATACACTTGATACATAATGTCCCAGAGTCGAAGGCCGATTATTTGATTAACTCTTGTGATTATGTGTATTCCTGGAATGATCATAAGTCAGATTTCGATCGACGCTATTGTGACAACGTAATAAATTAGCTATGCGTAAGAAAAAGTATGTATTGCATTAGTTCAACAATTGTTGCTTCTACGTCCCTTAATATATTATTATTCTGTTGCTTATTCCAATTCCAAATTCAAGGCTTATTTATTTTCCTAAGGGGGCAAGTATTATTAACAAAATTGCGACATTTAGGATGGTTGATCCAGGCTAAGACCCTAGAGTCGCTGTCACCCGGGCTACCTGCCTATGTCCCAAAAACTGCATGCATTTACCTTGATCAACATGGGATTATATACCTATCAAGATAGATGGTTGCCACAAATGGTATTGTTGGAAAATACAGATTTATCGCTTGGAGGCGAATGTTGGTGGTGACATACCTTTTGTCACGGACACCAAGCCGGGACATGGCATGGTTGACATCTGAAACGAGGCAGCACAACAAACCGTTACTGTAACACCGGTCTCGTCTAGCATCCAACTACAACTCCAATATATGTATTACGTTGGCAGATCCCGCGTACAGCGCGTATCCATTGGGCGGCTTACAATGTAAGTTAGTCTAACAATCGTTATCTTGTGCTTGAAAGACATGTAGCCACATATGTATATATGTATATATGTATGTATATATGTATTTATGTGATATATATATATATATATATATACATATATTTCACAAATAAAAAAACAGATAGGTGCAAGACAATATAGCACGTGATTTGGGGTTAGACATCGTATTATTTGTAACACAAATAATTAACACAAATATTAGTAAGGAAGCGAAAACAAAACATGGACAAACGAGAAATTATTGTGTTAATTACACACAACATGATAACCATGAACAAGAATTAACGGCTGGAGCCACAAGTATAAACCAAATAATAAACACAATTTAATAAGTGTCCTTCGGTCATGTGGCTTGATGGGGGGGGGGGACTTCCTAGTTCAATTGGCAAGCGGGCTGAGCTGCAGACCAACAGGTCATGGGTTTGAGCCCTACCGACTGCATCTGTTTCATCAAAGCCCATGGCGTTGTCCCGGGAGGTATTGACCGAATTTAGCCTTCAGATGCATGAAAGTAGATTAGAAGCCAAACATGCAAGTCATGCTAAAAATCTATGGCTATCCTTATCATCACAACTTAAATTTTCGTACCCGATCATGACATGACGGGGGGACCAATAATACAACCCTGGTTCTTTCAATAGTGGTTCTACGGTAAATGTTTTGGACGTGTAGCAGTGAGTCAAATCATTCCTACTAGCCCCGGCTAGAGGGATCACCCATTTAGCCGAAGAGGTAGAGTGGTTGACTTGAGATCGGGAGATCGTGAGTTCGACTCCCGCTGGGGACCAAACCGGCCCCCGCCATTACAATGGAGCCCAACGTGGGGCCGGGCCATTACAGACGTAATGCTAACTGCTCCAAAGTATTGAGGCGTTTCTAGCTTAAGTATTTCTTTATGGCGCCGTCTGTATAACTACAGCCAGGCTACTCAAACGACCAGTTGAAGGGCGTGTCTAGGACGTCCTGGATATAAATAGACCGGCGACCAGGCCGCGCATCGAACAGATGCATAGGAACTTGGATGACCAGGTTGGGCGGTCCCATTATTGTAGTTTATGGTAGTTTTACGGTAACTTTGCTGGAGGTAATGCTAGCAGCCTACAGCTGAGGTTCGCTCATTATTGCAAAAAAAAATATCAAATCAGTTCCTTTAGATCTCACTTTCTCTTCAATAACATTAATTTTAGTCGGCGTCGTTTCATGGAACGATGAAAACAAGCTGAAAGCTATGTACAATATGTAATATGTACTGCAACATTGGCTTGCGCCAGTATGAAACAGTCGTGAATATATGAAACGTCTCGTCGGTCGACTTCAGTTACTATGTCTGGATGCGGAAGTTCTTCCTTACATGTCCGGACGAGATTGGCGTTAAAGCAAACTTCACTAAACGTAACATGACCCACATCCGTCCCATAAAACAATAGTAACCTAAGCCAAGAGAGTCTGGTCGGGCTTTGTACCAGAGTCGAGTTTGGCGAACTTAAAGCTGCTCATACAGCAAGTTTCAACCTACGATATGATACATTGTGTGACTGTGTCAATGTTAACTCATAGACATAGATATGTCAACGTAAGAAAGACGGCAAAAGCCGGCAGCGATGTCCACCTTTCGATAATTTAGTACAAAAGAAGTGCCACAATTTCGTACACGAAATGAACCAGTTTGGCAGAAATATAAAGATATATAATATACAATATAAGTGTTGTCCATATCCACCAATAAGCTAAATACATCGTTTTCAATCAAAACAATAAACGAGTTCCTCGGTTCAAATATTGCCGCATGAGTAGGGATGAGTTCGACTGCAGTCATTCTAGTCAGTGTGTGCAGAGTTATTTGCCAGAGCTCCATGGTCGCCGAGAATGGGGTGGCGAAGGGCGGAGGGCGGAGGGCGGAGAGGGGGGTGTGGGGTTCGATCCAGGCTAACAACGACGCATCGTTCACCTTTTTCCATCTTTTAATCATACCAAATAGATGAAAGTTACGTCTTACATGCAGGCGACCGCAAAACCAATCATCGCAAAAATAAACGTAGCTCGCGAGCAACACATGAGCTATTCTAGTGTATGGGGGCATGGGCGACGGATAGGTGTAAGGGCGGTGGTGGGGAAGGATTGGGGCTAGGGGGGGGGGGGGGTGGTGGCAGGGGCAACGGATATGTGCAATGGCGCTAGGTAGGTATGTGGAGAAGGGTTGGGGTGAAGGTAGGGTGGCAGGGACGGGGCAGGTGGAGTGGTAGAAGAAGGATGGATGTGGGGGTAGAGGCGCATGTCATTGTCAGAGGGGGAGATTGGGACCATACTTGTCAGAGATTCTCCTCTTGGGGACCTGGCCGCCAGTTGCTCCTGATCATCTACATCTGGAAGATACGACAAAGGAGCACCGTTCCCTTCAATCCCGGACAATACGTGCGTCCCACATAGCATGCAGGTAACATAGGCGGTCGACAAGACTAAGACATACATCAAGCAACAATGACGGCGATATCAGCGATACACGAAAGAGAAAACATCCACAGAAAGCCAGCGTTATGCTACTCATAGTGCCCTGGCCATGGTAAACAAAATTATGTCGCTTGTGCCTGTCGAATCATTTTCTTAACGATTGCACTACTACTAGCGTATGTCAATAATACTATGAAGCTACGCTTTCGAATATCTGGGAATCATAACAATTATCCGGTAACTGAGCCACGTGGTATAATATCAAATAAGCAAATAGCGTGTGAAATAACCGGTTACATCGTCACCATGCATATTGTGCGTATTGGACATCGATATAGTGTTTGTCACATCGAACTTGGGTGTGCGAGTATTTTTAATCCGTCCATAGGCCAAGGACATTCACTGACAAATAAACGGATCATAAGCAAGACAATTTTTGTCCGTGGCCTATGCGCGTATTATGAACATCAAGTGGGGATGGCTTGTTCTTGTTCCCGCCGACTGCATAGAATAGTAATGGGGGAGATGCATTGAACATGAAGTGGGAGGTATCCAGCCTGTTGTCCATTTTGCCATGCGCTAAGTGTAGGTTTTTCTACGTACAGATACAGCGAAAGTGACGGTCTTTCAACTATTTAATCAAACTATAAAATCTAGTCTTCTAGACATTCTAAAGCCGTGTTTTGCTTCCGTTACATAATATTTGCACGGTGACCATGTCCTAATGCTGAGATAAAGTTTCAATGTTGTGGCTTCGGTTATGTTCAGGTGATATGGAAATACGTTGACACCCGTTCAACATCCACATCTATAAGTGAAAAGATCTATAGTCCACACCCTTTACATGCTACCCACTAACAGTAGCGGTCCCCCTTGGGTGTTAAGTGTCACAGCCATGGGCGGAATCCGTCACCTAACCATAACCTAGGTAAGTATGTATTCGCTCCGGCTCTGTTGGGGACAGATCCATCTGAGATTCCCCCATTCCCTGCCAATACTGTCAATTGTTTTTTCACTTGGTGTGTGACTGATCCTTCTGAAAAAATCTCCTGACACACACACAACCTTCAACCCTCTACGGTCGTCAATAGTGACAAGTTCCGTCAAAGGTACTTCATTGGATCCGCCCCGGCGTTCCAAGCAGCACTAACCTGCGTCAGTTGGTTGCCCTGACAACACTTCGGCTGATTCAGTCTCCTGCTCACGCTCCAACAGGCGGCGCTGTTTGGCCAGATCTCTTTCGCGTACTTTCCGCTCATATCTTTTCCTTTCCTTCTCCTGCAGTTGTTGTGCGTATGCCTAGATAGAGAGACAGAATTGTTCCTTGTTCAAATCTAAAACATTCATATGTATAACCCTGTATAACTGTATAACAGACTATTGGTTACATTCCTTTAATACCAGAACAATGGACATTTTCCTAGCCAAAAAAAAATAACAGCACAGGGTGCATTTATTCCCGCGCTAATTAACGAGCAACTACAATACACGTCACACTAATTATCATCAAACAAGCCTATTGTAAGTTAATATGGATAACCCCAACAGACTACCGCTTACATCGTAAATTTCTTTAGTACCAGAACAAAGACAGTTTTCCTAACCAAAGAAGAACAGCACAGGATGTATTTATTTCCGCGTTAACGCTTAACGAGCAACTACAATACACGTCACACCAATTACCAACAACCCTATTACAAGTTGTACCTGGCCAATTTATAGAATTACTGCTTACAACATAACCATGATAACGAAATCAAAACAAGTTTGCGCCCTTTGCCCTTGCAATAGATATATAGATTGTTTATCCATTGTAGTGACATGGTACGTTACAACATGAAAAAACAACATAAGAGAAAACAAGTACCCAGCCCTCCTTGGGCTGATCAGTCACTTTTAAAGAATAGACTTAATTGTTACATAACCGTGAGTATATTTACCAAATACATTTACCAAATGTCGGACAGGTGTTGATTTCAATTATAAAGGATGCTTTTGCGTCGTGACCATGCTTTCTTAACAAAGTTCTCAATACAAGTAACATTGCTATACGAGTACAATTTTACGAGCGAATATTTGACGATACATACCTGGTCCTGCATTTCCCGCCGTACCCGCTCCTGTTCAACGGTGATCATCTCCTCGGTCTGAAACTGCTGAGCCAGTATCGTGTCCTCCACCGTCCTAGCAACGAGGAAGGGGAGATTGCAGGCAGCTCATGGCAACGGATACCGCTACGGGACCCATATATAAATATATATATATGGTAATTGTGATATTATCCATCACCTATGCAATGGTCACGATATTACTGATGACCTTTCGTATTAGATGTGGGAAAGTGAGTACATCATTAAACAAAAATGGGGCGTTCTTGTATTAGGGCGAACCATTGCTTCACCATAGCTCACGTATTACTCACGCCCATTTACTACTATAATCCATCTTGTGGGGGCTAACGATTGGAATATGGACCCAAATATGTCGATAATACTACATGTACGAATGAACGATAATTGATTTAATTTAATTAATAAGAGATAAAATAATAAATAAGGACGAAAAGTGTACCATATAAATGAGCCGTATGATGACCTCGGACTAAGTATTTAATTATTAATATACTAATTATTTAACAGGGTAGAATACGCCAAGTATGCATGACGATAGCTTTACACCAGTCTCACAATACACCTCGATGGCAACCTATATAATTATCTAAGGCATCATGAACTCAAAGGTGATCCCTTGAGAGTTCGTCCCATATCATTAACTCACAGGTGATCCATTGAGAGTTCGTCCCATATCGTTAGCTCACAGGTGATCCCTTGAGAGAGTTCGTCCCATATTGTTAACTCACAGGTGATTCCTTGAGAGAGTTCGTCCCATATCATTAACTCACAGGTGATCCATTGAGAGTTCGTCCCATATCGTTAACTCACAGGTGATCCCTTGAGAGAGTTCGTCCCATGTCATTAACTCACAGGTGATCCCCTGAGAGAGTTCGTCCCATGTTACGCAGTCATACTACACAATAGTTCACTCAATACTTGTAGTACAACTTATTCTGCTGACGCAGCGCTTTCCACGCTTCATGACCAAATGGTGTCTGGTATTCCCCGGTTATGTAATACATGTATATCAGAAGGCACAGTGGAGCAAGATGTAGAAAGAGAAGCACATCCAGCAAAAAAGACCCACATAACACTGACACAGACACGATACGATGTCCCCCCCACCACCCCGCCCTTCTAGCCCCTTGTTCAACAAAACCTGATGTAAGAAACCACACGTACAAAAAAGTTACACTCTAACGGCGTATATAAGCTTGCGTCACCATTTGCTGAGGTCATCTTCGCCAAGCATTGGTAACTAGATAGACCTACTCGGGTGTATAGCCCAGACACGCAAAAACCCTCTTCAAGTGCGACATAAATGTCAAGTGCTCTAGCCTCTCGACACGAGGGCCATTCGGACTGTTCACAATATCGAAATTAACCTTAACGTTTTCAGGATAAGGGCTCAGTGATATCTCACGCACGATATGAATGAATTGATGTTTTATGCCGCTTTGGTGGACATATGAGAATTAAGTAAATAGTCTTCTTCATTGTAATATTATAATGTAAATAAGTCATAACCTTAAAGTGTTCGTGCCACGCCAAAACAACTTTAGCTCATATTAATCTTCTGTGTGTCGGCGCTTATATTATCGAGCTGTAACGCCCCAAATAGTACAAGGGCATACTTTTTCCACTTGTTTTCGTACTTACCAATTGAACTTCTGCGAGCGAGGAAAGTGACGTCAAAGGGGAATACAAACGCACGTGCTTTTATATTGAGACTCAGATTCCGTCTGGCCATTGGCTTGAACTCAACGAAACGCACTCAACCATGAAAACAATACACGCCCTCGACCACAGATGTCTACGCACTGCATCAAAGCTCACCTGTCAATCTTGTGACATCATTGGGGAATTTTCAACTAACGCTCAGATGCAATGCTCCCAGAAATAACCCCGCCGGACCTCACTTTTGCTACTTTAACGTCCCCGTTTATAGTGATATCGTGGCATAAAAACTGTAAACTCCCATTAAAACAAGTTGTTATATTTTTATCTTCCCTAAACCAAGTTAACTCTGAGCAAGACAAAATCGTGGCACGAACACTTTAATAGGGCAGAAACAACAAATAAAGCACATGTGCAGGATACCGAAGTGCACATTATAAAAGCTCACCACAATACAAACGGGAGGCAACACGACAGAACCAAAAACGTAGCAAACACCGCAGGTTTTGTCCACACTGTGTGTACTTATGCCGAGGGCCGTCCTGCTACCAGGTCGACCATCTAGAAGTAAGGATCAGGGGGGAGGGGCGAAGGTGTGTGTGTGCGGTGGGGTTGATGGGCGTCCTTAAGCAAACGTTTTCGTTTAGAAAACAATTTGCGCGATTGTGCTATATTATAAAGTTGCATGTCGAGTTCTTTCCCGCCAAATCAAAGGCCAGGCGAAATTTATATCAAAATGTGCAGAAAACTCGAATATTTCATTCCATGAATTCAGAAACCTGATCAACATCGCCGTTTCGGCTGCGGTGTAGCAAACGTGTCTATCCCGTGACACCACAGAACTCTGTCGCGGCACTGCTACTTATACCAAAGCATCGCGAAGCACACAAACTGATGACGTTTACCACTAAAATGAAAACTTGTGATACATTGATATCACGGGCCAGGCTAAGAGACACTATTTGGCAGTCTGGCATGGGTGGAATATATACCAAATAAATTTTGAATGATTCAAGGACTGATTCTTATTTGTATTTTGACCTCTTTAGTTTTGGCGGGAAAGAGCTCGGCATGCAACTTTAAGTGGTCAAATGAAATTTATCGGTGTTTTAGGCCGCTTTTGTGCACATAATGGCTAAACTGGGCCAAGGAGCCCAATGGGACGATGAAGAATGTAATGGATGGAACAGGCTCCAGATTAGGTGCCCGGGGCTACGAGTTGCTTGGTTGTATATTCAGGACCAGTTTTGGTCATATCGCGTCAATGGGAGAAGCAAGGGAGGGTGGAGCCATGTCCCCGGGGGTAACCCCCCTACTCTTTGCGAAGAAGGACATGGGATCTTTATCCTGCGATCATACAGACATGGCCACAGCGGGGCTCGAACAACCGATCCACGTGCCGTTATGCCCGGAGATGAGCCCACAATCTATTGATTCGCTAGACCAACCATCGATGTCGGAGTTCCATTGTACGAATGTCTATGGTCGTGCAGGCCAACTATGTCCTCATATGTTCTTCGGAGGATAAGGGGTTAGTTACCCTTGAGATGACATAACTCTACCCGTGTTTCTCTCCCGCTGACGAGACCTGACCTTTACAGGTCGTAGTGTCATTTTGGCACACATACATACGAAATATGATCACAGAACGAACTTATATCTCGACATAGGGCTTGACGTCGATCACGACTATAGAAGAGTTTAAACACATATACTACTATAACGCAGTAAGCACCACTGAGTTACACCTATAAAACTGTTCTCAATTATGAAAGATTAAATAACGGACGCTTTAGCCTCTGTATCGTCAACCTGGGAAGGGTCAAGTTGAAGATCAGCCAGGTCTAGGGGAGCATTCCCCTACTTTTTGTGAAGTAAAACCTGGGATCTTTATCCTGCATAACCATAGCCCATTAGGGATTCGAACCCCGCACCGGTCGCTTGGGCTGGCCCAGCAGAGCGTACTCGACAATAGCCAAACGCGCTGCCTTCTAGGCCACGGGGGGGGGGGGGGGGGGGCACAATTTGTACCCAGGGGTGCGCACTAGCTACGGTGTTATTATATATATATATATGACGTTTGATGGGCAGTCGGGGATTCATTAAGGCGAGCAAAGGACACTCAGTCACCCGGGTAAACGACCGATGTTCGTCACGAGGACGACGTATGGGAATCGTGACTCCTTCTGTCCGGTCTGATGCCCAAGTAGGCCACAGTACTGGTACCCACAGCCGCAGGGACGGGGAGAGTACAGCACGGTGAAACGTTACCTAGGGTAAAGGGACTCATTGAGCAAGGTGTATTGAACTATTTACTAGACTTTTCCACAGGGTGATTGGCCCACGGCATCGGAAGGAAGGGTGGATGGGCTGGATGGTGTGTTTGGCCACCTGTTTGCACACGTGGGCTGGATGGTGTGTTAGGCCACCTGTTTGCACACGTGGGCTGGATGGTGTGTTAGGCCACCTGTTTGCACACGTGGGCTGGATGGTGTGTTAGGCCACCTGTTTGCACACGTGGGCTGGATGGTGTGTTAGGCCACCTGTTTGCACACGTGGGCTGGATGGTGTGTTAGGCCACCTGTTTGCACACGTGGGGTGGATGGTGTGTTAGGCCACCTGTTTGCACACGTGGGCTGGATGGTGTGTTAGGCCACCTGTTTGCACACGTGGGCTGGATGGTGTGTTAGGCCACCTGTTCGCACACGTGGGCTGGACCCGATCATTGGAGCCCCTGGGGAAATGAACTGGGAGGGGGCAACGGTCGCGGACATCGATGGCGTTCGAACTCGTAACCGGTTATTCTGCAGTCGACAACCGCAGGGGCTTGCACCACGGGTCATGTGTATTTGACACTCCTTTATTGGATCCATTATTGATGGTCGGTTGGTTGGTTGTATATTCGAGACGCTTTAACCACTTTTGGTCATATCGCGTCAATGGTAGAAGGATGGGTGAGTGGAGCCATGTCCCCGGGCTAACCCTCTATTATTTGCCAAGAGGGATATGGGATCTTTATCTTGCTATCACACAGACATGGCCACAGCGGGGCTCGAACCATCGATCCGCGTGCCGTTAGGCTCTCAGGTGGGTAGAGGGCTCAATGCGAGCGCTCTAATCCACTGAGCTACCAGGGCGGCCCCGGATCGATTTTGAATGGGAACACCTTACGTGTAATTGCGTATAGATGTTAGAGGGTAGATAATGAATATTGATATCAGTGATAAACCTGCAGATCGTTGACAGCGGCTTCGAGTAAGGAAAGTCGTGTATAATACTCAGTGCACTACCAGCTGGGATGCGGGGTCACCGGCAATCACCAAGGCAACAAATGGGCCAGCGGGGGCACTTTACACATACCGAACAGTTTCAGCACAAGACACGTGCTTGACAATTAACCTTCAAGAGCGGCAAAAGGTTGCGCTAACCATACTAAATTATTTGCTAATCTGGACAAAATCTTGCACAGCATTGCACTATAACTACAAAGCGAGAAAAAAAATGGCCATTTAATTAAGTGGATTTGTGTCGTATTTACCTTGGTACCAATCTTTAGGACAGACATGTCAAAGAAACGTATTGCTCATAATTATTCAACCTTAATTATTAAAATTGGACTACTTTAAATATGTCCTGCTCACAAGGTAAACATGGGATGGAAACTTAAATAGGCATGTCATGACAACTATTCTAATATGATTAATAGAAATTTTACATTCTGTTGATGTTAATAAATCACTAGATATAACGATATAGAATCAGTGACGGATCCAGCCCCCCCCCCCCCTATTTATTTATCAACGTCAAACAACTTTCGCACTGGTATAACGAATAATGATTGTATTTCCCGGCCCTCCTCTCCCATTTGGACAATACTGGATCCGTCGCTGACAGTAGCTTTGCATGTCAGATCATATTAAAATAATACATTTTCTGCTATTAGCGGAGACAGTACTCCTTTTGCAGTGCATGCTAAAATGTTAAAAAAAAGCTTCAATATCTACCTGACGCTCCTGATTCTGAAAGAACCAAATTCTGCATGGTCAGTATTTCAGAGAAACAGTGGTAACATACAAGGGGAAGTCAGTCTCTGTCCAATCCCAAAGTGATATTTTATTTTTGCCATATATATATATGACGAGGGAGAGCCGCCACCGTGTATCTTTGGTTATTTATGTTGCAAACCCATAACACTCGTGAGAGTTGTTATCTAGGATACACATATAAACACTATAAAGGTAAGTGATGGCAATACTACGATAAAGCTCTCAGGACAAACATGAATTTTGATTTCTACAGCCTTCTATGGGTGAGAGCATTTATGAGCAGAGTCAGCATAAGCAGCTTAGCTTTGTTCCCGTCTAGGCAGGGCCGATTTTAACATCTTAGAAATAAGACTTGAGAAATATGTTTAATAAGTAACTTGGCCAGACTCAATCCGTGGATAATTATATCGTCTGCAAGCAATTACAATGTAGACGTATCGGTAGAATTTGGGGGTCACAAATGGAAGCCAGACCCTCATTATTCGTTCCACAATATTCACGCTTCGGCTTTGTTAACAGGAGACTCTAACGGCCATGCCTAAGACGGAACATTGCTTAAGCCATATATATATATAATGCAGAACTGACAGTCATCATGCGTGTAAACACAAGTCTACCTATATATGTGGATGCTAAATATTGTATACGTTATCTTGAATATGGCAAGGGAGTAAAACATAACAGTAAATGCGGTGAAGTCGATGAAAAATGTAAGCAAGAATTAACGACCAATCGGAAACGCACCAAAGGGTAAATACCGCGATGGAAACCTACCATACATCGCAGCTTGAGCTATATCGTTTCAAATAACTCACCTTCCAAGTGCCTCATTTATTTTCCTCTGTTCCTCTTCTTGTACCTGTTGTGCAATAGCAGCATCTCTCTCCGCCCTGTTACATTGTGCCAAAGGCAGGGGTTTAACTACTGGGATGGAAGCAATTAACTACATATTGCAAAATTTGTGGGGTGATTCCAGGTGAATTTGCAAAAGTTATTGAACAAATCCCAGCGTGGCTGTAACTACCTTTGTCTGGTATACATACATGTACAGGAATACACTGAATACATAATTTGTTAAAAGCTAGGATGCAATTGGTGCAGAGGATTTGGGCATAAAGCATGATTCATTCATTTTAAGTAAAAAAATCAATGACCCAAGAATAGCGAGAATGTATCCAATTGCTGCCTACACCTGGCAATATATAATTATACAACAGTCACAGAATCAAATGTTCCTGTCAATATTTATCAAGAAAGTGGCCATCGTCACCATCTGAGGATTTTTTTTCTTCAATTCTATTTGTTTTAAATGATTTGCTTATTATCATTCAGGGATGTATTTATATAATTTGGTACCTTAAAACATAAACCATTTTTTTCAAATTATGGTTTTTCAGATAGTAAGGCAGACAAGAATAAATTAAGCTAATGATGTAGCTAATTTGACGCACCATACACCACTGATTTTGCCTCAAACATTCCTTCAGTGAAATCAGGTATTATACTTAACTAGTTCTTATACCTGCAACAGGGAAAAGCAATATGCAACTAAATCTCACTATTTGCATTTGTCATTATTTGCCATTAATCCACAATAGGAAATATACATAAACTCACAGTTCTTTGCGCTCTTCTAAATATCTGTATCTCTCTTGCTGAAGTCGCTCTTCCTCTTCTGTCTGCACAACCTTGGCCAATGGGACATCAGTTCGGGCCTGTTGGCGATCCTGCCTATTCCAGTCATATTTGACACCAACTGAAACATGTGTACACCAGAACATTGCATCTTATGATGTAATGGCAGCCACACGATAATCATATAGCCAAAAATGTTTTGACAAAAACAGGTTCACAGCTTTTGGTCAGAGACAAATTGTTTTACCACAGTGAAGAACTCTTTTCCAAGTCATATATATTTACCTTGAACAAACAGCATATAGATAGTGGGGACTCATGATATGCTACTATACTTACATTCATCCTCTTGCAGCTTGTGAGCCATAGCATGATCCTCAATCACTGACCACTGCTTGCTCACTGCAATACAATGATATAACAATGCCAGTCACAGCAAAGAATGTGCCAATCCACTGATGTGGTAAACCCATAGGATGGTAGTCCCAAAATTACACAACCAATTGATTGATGATGATGATCACCGGGAAAGAAGGAGTTATACAAGGCAAGGCTATGTCCCAAATGAAACTTGGGGCCTACAATTTACTACTTATTTGCAGTTTTAGACTGATAATGCCAATAATGAATAATAATTTGGTACTAATGATACTTCTGTGTCTATATATTATATATATATTATATTTAGAGACCAGTTAACGCATCAATCTAATTAAGTTGTATGCAGTAATAAACTTAGTAGTAATTTATTCTAGATAGCTGGCTTTCAGCCTATAATATATATTTTCACAAACATATCTGCTAGGTATATATATATTCTAAATATATACATACAGTATGCAACTTAATCACAATTTGCTTAATCCTGGCTTCTGCTTAGTCATAACAAAATTTACCTGAAAGTGGGCAGGAACTTCAAATATTTGCAATATTCAGAGCCAAACTCAGGTATTAGGAGCAGACATATATTATCGGCTGATTCTTAACAGCTTTGTTGTTATTGCTGGATTAACAGTCTGCACTAACAGTCACAAGCCATATGTTTGACCTATTTTCTTCTCATTGGTGTGATTGGCATTTAACAATTCTGATAGGTACGCATACTGCATCATTTGTCACATAAAAAAAAACATTTCAAATGACACATTTCATTGAGTTGTGCCGGGACATGGTGACGAATTGTAAATATAGTTAGACTAGGCAACATTTCAGTGAAAATTAATTTCCAATTATTTTTCAGATTTCCCATACTTTTAAGGACCTCTGGGACTCACCCACTGGCATACATATCAGAATTACTAGTCATTGAGCAATATTTTGTATGAAAAAGAAAAGTAATAAATGCTATTATTATGTTATAATTAATAAAGTGTACCAAATGATTCTAGATATTTATAATGAAAGTAAAGGGTATACATATATATCTAGAGCAGATATCAATCCAATACATGTAGTCTCTTCTCACCTATCAAACATCACCAATTTCTCAATCTCAACTTGGGTCAATTAAATAATTTTATTTATAAACAGTGCAATTAAGCTGAATGCACTGTACAAGTAAACTAAATATATCATCTCTACCCAAAACATTTCAAAAGATCTCAGGCAAAATATCAGACCCAAATCATTGCTGTACAGGTAACTTTAACGGTGTATACCCACTTTGACTGCGGTCTATTTTGTCCGCTGGATGATTTAACTGGAAGTGTGAAGGGGTTATACACCTTATATTTAGCAGGAGAATGAGACCCTGTCTTGCTACACCAGGCAGGCAGCCAGCTCATCGGACCCTGGTATACCCAACCCTGTATTACCGCCACTGGAGCTGATGTCGCGGAGCTGATGTACCATCATGCAGCTGACGCCACCTCCCAGTGACACCCTCTTACGTTGCTGGCCCCAGGCCCAGCTGCCATGTTTCAGCTGATTAATGATAACAACCAGCTATTTCAATCCCTCTTTACCTGGGCATGACTCCACCCCCTTAAACATTAACCACCAAACCCCCCACACCATGCCCAACACAAACTTTACCCCCTAACGGCCTAAGTCCACTCGTCGTCAAAACATTCCATGCCATGGTCAAAATGGGTGTAGAGGAAATTACATAATGAGGCACTGACTGAATGACAGGAGCTGCAAAGTGGATGTGTGGACGGGAGGGGGGGCCAGCAACACTAAAACTGTCATATGATGTTGTCACCATATCACATTCCTCCCCCGACCCGCCACCCGCCCAAGTCCCCCCACGCCCATCCAGGCCATGGCCATGGGCATGGCCACGGCCCACGGGGCACGGCACGGCACGATCAGGACTGTTCAGGAGCCGTGGCACACCTTTTAACACTCGCCCAGACTCCGGCTTCGCCTGTGCTACTTCGTTGTTTTCTGCCATTGCAAATTCGAGGCTACCGGTCAGCCCATAGAATGCTTCACGTGATGCAAACTGCGTGGAAACACGGACAGCTCGAATGCCAAGTCGATGTTTTGACAATCCACCTCGCACCGGAAGTTGTGACTATTTTGCGTTTTGCAGAATGTTCGGTTTTAGTTTTGTCACGCATCTTAAAACTCAGTTCATTTGTATTTTTTTTTGTCCCAAACAGATTTGTATTGAAGAAAATCGTGGAACTGTCGGCTGAAGGTTGATTATAAATAAGAATAACTGCGCTGCACTGAAATATTTTTTTTTTTGCCGAGCGGCATATTTACTCTGATACAACCCGGAAGCCAAAGCAGTGAAGTTGTCAAGAAAGAAGTAAAGTTTGTTTAAAGTTTATCAATATTGTAATATACTCTTACATGTTACCGTCAAGGCTTAAACTTAAGATGCATGCGTTAATAAGTTACAGTCTAGCATTGGATTGAGTCTATATATATGTGAGAAAATATCGTGATATCGCTGCTGTCGTCTGCTAGTGCGTTGCTAGCGCCCTCTGGGGAACGTATTTCGTCATGACGACTCCAGTGCAAGATTCAGCCTTGAACTTTGAAGCAAGCACCTTGGCAATTATTTCTCTCGTGAAAAGACTGGACATAGCTAAAAGTTTGCGATTTGTTAAATCAGTAAAAATGGTCATGTTAAGCCAAATAACTTAACTCAAATTTAAGAGCATTTTAAACGCCCAAATGGTAGTTTCAGTAACTTAGGACGCACAACCATTAACTTAATATTGCCGCGCTTCACTGTCTTCAGCTCCCACCTTGGGATTGCGGCTTCAACATCGCTCCAGACTGCCCTCAGGGTTCGATTTGCAGCATATTTCATAAGTAATATGTCATAGGTAACCGCCCGTCGGGGCACCAGACAGGGGTGGTGTAGAGGGGAGGAGGTGTCAATGAGTGGGGGCGGGGGCGTATTTGTGTCCGTGGTTTAACTGTACGGTTTCTATGGCGAATATCGGTCGGCACTGCATATGGGCTGCCCAAAAAAGGCTTTAATCATTATTGACACGTAGCGGATTGGTCCAGAGAAACTTCTGATCTGTTTCGATAAACTTCATCGACACGAATGATAACTCTATGACACAGATCGATTATCAAAGATTAGAAGCTCGAAGACGTCAGCAAACGAAAGGGGTGTGGGGGGTGGGGGTACTTAATACAATGCTTGGTATGTGCGGGTTCCACGGTCAAGCCCCCCCCCCCCACCCCCTCCTTTTTTTTCATCGCCAAAATCCGCCTTGTCGGGGCTTTTAACCGCCAAAATCCGTTCGGAAGGTGCATTTTTGCCCGGCAACAAGCTCTGCGAACGCACATTTTCAGACCAACCCCCGGTCGCATGTTTTAAAATATCCGCTCTATAGGGTTTGTTTGTTTACTCACAAAGGTCCGCTCTCTCATGCATCAAGGCACCCGCGGAACCCCCTCACCATATTTGTATAATAGTGGGGCGGCGTAGGGTGGTGTGGGGGGTGGGGTCCTGATAGCCCTTTCTGGTAACGGGTTGGGCCGGGGGGGGGGCACGCAGGCGGACGTTACGGATGACTGTCTGCGTCGCGTGTAGTTTCGTGGAGCAGACAAACGGGGACTCAAATAGGTCTCCCATTCCGTCATCCACACACACGCATGAAGCTAAAATATGTGTTTCTACGTTTCTACCTCTAGACCCGACATCTGCGTCTAGACCCGACATCTACGTCTAGACCCTACATTTACGTCTTGACCCTACTTGCATCTCAGCATAGACAGTACATCTAGGTCTAGACGCTACACATCTAGATCCTACATCAAAATTTAGGTGTTAAAACACACACAGAACCTACATCTAGGTATATAGCACCCACATCTAGATATAGAACCCACATATATAGGCATATAACAACTACGAACTAGGTGTAGAACTCACATCTAGCACTCAACTAATTATTTTGGTCCAGATCCTCACCGAGGTCTAGATCCGTATCGGGATCTAGGCCCTAATAAAGCTGTAGACCTTAATTGTCTAGATTCTCATCAATGTCTAGATCCTGATCTAGGTTCAGACCCTCCACCGATAGCTGCATCGTCATTTATATATATCTCATTTGGATCTAGATCCTCATTTTGTTTAGATCCTCATTTTGGTCTAGATTCCCATTTGACTTATTTAGATTTCCAGCCTCCTCTAGCCAGGTCTAGGTCGGGGTCTCCGGTAAGATCTTTGTCTTGTCCTTGTACGTCGAGCATGGTTTCTCGTGCGGCCAAATACAATGGAATATTTGGCACTCCCCCGGAACCTATATTCAATTCCCATCCCTTGTCGTTAACGGTTGAAATGCTCGAGGACTGGTTGGTCGTCTTAGCGGCAGAAAACGAGAAGAACATGAAGGATGCTTCGGTTAAGCAGGTTAGTTTAGTGTGTTCATCACATGAATATTTTCCGTTGACTTTTTGACGTGGTATTCATTTGTACCTGCTACAAAGTTTGTTTATTCAATTGCACAACTGAATTTTTCTGACCATGTGTACCAACTGAATGATGCCATTGAACAGTGATTTTTACAGTAATTTGCCACAAGCATGCTGCTTCGATACATCAATTACATTCATCGAGTACGACGTGGCAGATGAATACCATTTTGTAGTTCTATTAGGCCAACTGCTCTCACATTCGTTAATACCTCCCCTGCAGGGTTACTTCAAGAACGGTCAGTCAGCGGAATTCGTCTTCCGGACTTGCAATCTCCTTAAGATCTCACCCTCCGCAAAATACCTGGCACTTGAACTCTTTGAGAGGTATATTTATGTCGTTATATATCTTGATGTTGACCCTGTTAGTTAATGCACACTTCACCCAGGTGTAGTTTGCTTAATTTGTTTTCTTCGATAGTCTTCACGGTTTTTGACCCGCTTGGGGCATTTCAGATGAAAGAGTAAAGCTTTGTTATGAATTATATCATCAAACGTTGGGTGTTATTGTAGATGTCTGTCATTTAACATATATATATATATATTTTATAAAAGTATAGTTTTCTTGAAGATAATTGGCCGCGGAAATCCTGTTGTAACGTTATGAACATATTTAAGAATATCAACTATTTCTGATGTTGCATCTAAAATTGATATGAACTGGCAATTTAGGCTATGACTATTCATATTTATGGGGTTTTTTTCACCCAAACAGCGGATGGATTTCAACGCGACCGCATAGCATATTAGTCTGCATATAGTGTATAATGACCTTATTTGGTGATTTTAATTCAGGTTCATGATTAAGCACGTACGACACTTGTATTCGCACGTGCAGACAATGAGCAATAACCGGAAACGGAAGGACTGGATGGCGATAATGGACCGAGTTCGCAACCAGGTGCCGCTTCGAATTGTATCGTGCTGTCAGCTGGCCAGCAAGCTGACTTCCCATTACAAGGTTTGTGGGCTAACCTGATTGGAAAAAGTCGTTTGGCATGAAACATGAAATGTGAAAGTAATTGGCTGAAAAATGCAGTATAGGGATGGTGTATTTAATGGTGAAGAGGGTGGAATCGGCTCTGCAGATATTGTCTTGGCCGAATCGTTTGTGTATGTGTATTGTCTATGCTTTGCAGGCGCCTTCCGCCTTGCGTATTGTTTTACGGTGATCAATATAATAGCTTCAGGTTAAATGCTATGCAATGTATCAAGTTAGTTTGTCTAAATACCATACATAAGATATGAATTTCCTTCACATTGATGGCAATATCCCATATTCAATTGCATATAGAGTAAGTTGTCCTGCTATGATGATATCTTAATGACATTTCGGCCTGCTTTCGGTCAGTACAAGTCTCCACAGTTCACCGCTGCGTGGCGCACTAATTCCGATGAAACGCGCAGAGGGGGGAGACTGTAAGAGCCTAGGGGTGAGTTCGGGTATATGCGAGCGGATTAGTCTCCGTGGAGTGGATAACCGAACGCGGAGATTGTGGTCCGATAGGGCGGTCACGTGGTACATTTTACTCCCGGACCTTGCTTCCCACCCAGAGGAGGATCACGAGGATTTCCAACATGATGTCCACGCCTCACAATACGTAAAAAATGCATAAAGTAGTATTTCGTAATATGTAAATAATATTATAACAAAGAGAATACAATAATAAACACAACACGTATCCATTGATTTATTGTATAGTACTGTTTAACGATCTTCATGATTTACGCAGTTCAGCAAGCGCAACATTCACGCGGACCGCGGATTTTATGTTCGGTTCAACTTGATCCGCACACGAGCAGAACGTATGAGTGCGCATGCTCCAAATATCTGCGCCGATCACTCTGGTCGCATATCCGAACTGAACCTAGGTCTATAATTGTAGCCGCGGTGTATAATACAAGCGGGTAAACATTGGTTTACTATAGTATACATGTAATAAATATTCAGTCTACAAATTGGGCGCAATTTAGCCTTTATATGCACAAAAGCGGTCTAAAACCATTATTCCTGTTCATTCCAATGTGAATTCGCATGCAATTATTAAATACAACATTCCATGATCAGCAAGTTCAATCACAATATGTATAATATATTTATTGCAGCTATGTGTCTGTCTGTTGCCATCCTCTCCCGCCGTTATAGTCACTATTTTGAGACCATATTAATTGCTATGGTTACTTCCGGTCCAGATCGTAACGCTGCGCAAGTCACGTGACCTGTTGGCTAAGCTGGGTCATAAATATTCATACGACAGCATCCTGCAGTCTGAGCTTCGCGTACTGAAGACATTGGATTACCGAGTGCTGGCCACATCTCCTCTTACCTACGTGGAAGCCTTGCTGGAAATGCTTGGTAATGGAAGTATCCTGCACTGAAGATGCACTGCACCGAAGAGTGTTATATATGTTATATATGTTATAAGAGTGTTATTACGTCGATGGCGTGTCCCTACACCTTATAATCTTATATCTTATTCTCATACGAACCGCCTTTTCCGAGGCTTAAATACGGTGGCGATCTGGTTTGAAAAATTTAGATACTATATATACCGTTACAGTCGACATTGCGTGTAAAGGCAAATATACTAAATCAAATTGTACATGTAGACTTTGCCATAGAAATTAGGAGTTACCGTTATGTTATCGCTTGATACGGGCCCGAGCTGTGTGACTGGTATGTGATCAATCAGTGGCTAGTGCGTGACCAAGTTGTATCTTGACTTACTAAATATTTTGATTTGTATATTAAAGACGAAATAGGGATGTGACTTTTTCGTACCAGTTGATTCGATTCTGATCTTCATGTATGCTCCGTCTCAACCTAGTGCATTGTATTGAAATGTGATCTCCACATTTAATTCTTCATCAAAGCACATGTTGTTATACAATATATATATATATATATATATAAAGTTACCTGTGTATAAATATTTCGTTTCTTTTGCATCCAGGTCACAACGACACCGACACAGCGGTAAAGGTTTATCACGGCGTCTGTTTGAAGGTTCTTGACCTAGTGTATCTACAGAGGTCCAGTATCTATGCCTCAGTCTTCCAAATCGTCACGGGAAAAACCCTGGACCACGGAAGGGACAGGTAACGCAAGTGCCACATTTCAAGGGGGAAGGGTTACTTAATACATTGCTGGGTTTCGAGGTGTGTCGCGCCCCCCCCCCCCCACCTCTTTTTCCCGTCTAAAGTCCGCTCGGGTGTGGTCGCAGGATAAAGATCTCATGTCCTTCTTCGCAAAGATTAGGGGGTTACCCCCGGAGACATGGTTCCACTCTCCCTTCCTTCTCCTATTAACGCGATATACCCTAAAAAGTGGTTAAAGCGTCCTGAATATACAACCAACCTACCAACCAACCAAAGTCCGCTCGGTTGGGGCGTTTTACCGCCCAAATCCGCTCGGTAGGGGCGTTTTACCGCCCAAATCCGCTCGGTAGGGGTGTTTTACCGCCAAAATCCGCTCTATAAGGGTATATTTATCATCATAAATGTCCGTTCCCGCAGACATCAAGGGGTACCCGCGGAACCCCTCCACCAGATTCGAAATACGATAGTGCCCTCCGCCCCCCCCCCCACCCCCCGTGGCCACATTCATACCTCCGCGACCGTTTCAGTTGCGTACGTACTTCACTTGATATGCCATGTTTTATGGTACAAACTCCCAGCATTATGAGATGCATTAATAGGGGAAATAGTCATTAAGGCGGCTATGCGCTGTTGATAACATCGTTAAATAAATGAAGTTTGCAAGATAAAATTAATGGGGGAGGCTTGGTTATTTTCAAATCATTCTCGAATTCCGTATACCACCTAGCACAGAGCTGCCTTCTAGTGGCTGAGCCATTCAAAGTCACCCACGCGTGGCCTGCAGACTTTTGTAGTTTTTACGCGTGGGTGATTGCTTCACCAGATAGCGCCACTGTTCCTTGCCGTGTCTTCTCGACCGAAAAGGAAAATCCGCGTATCGCCCATTAATATTATGTGCCGTATAATCGCGAAAATGTTGTTTACATAAACAAATTCTGAAGGGATAGAAGTGACACGTGCATGCCTCCGTCTGGGGTTTTTCAATTGCTCATGTCTTTCACTTGTTAGTTATATCATGCTTACTTATACAACATGGACCGGCCTATGATCTATGCCTTAAGCCTAAACTACATTATGTCGCTGTGTTCTCGCGCATTCTATATAAATTAAACGACGACATGATGCATTATAATAAGACTGACATGTTATGGAATGCTGTTATGCAGAGTAGTTTATTTGCTACCAACGACACTAATTGCGTCATGGGCATCATCTCATTGGCCTTCGTTCGACTGTGTATGTATAATTGGCGACTTCTGAAGGGGTTGCACACCGCTCTTTACTGAGCTTGGAACCTTACCATGGCGCCAAGCCGGCGGTCCTGGGTTCGATTCTCGGGGGCGACATGACGAATTGCATCTTCTTTCATATTAATTAACATCGAAATTAACCATTCTAAATAAAGCCCAATAGATTTAGTCTCATGTGATGAACATTTATCAATAAAAAAAGAAGAAAATTCGCAGATATACATGATGAAACTGGTGTTGTATATATGGTGTTGAATGCAGGAGTCGGTTCGCCCCCGTGGAGAGCGACTTGATGTTGCAAGCGGTTGCTGTGGTAACGGCGGCTTCGTACGTCGTGGAGCAGGCCAACACTGATAAGGTACCAATCGCTCGTACGGTTCCAACGCTGCACCCCCCTCTCCCCTCTCCCCTCTCCCAATCTCTCAACACTGATAAGATACCAATCGCTCGTACGGTCCCAACACTGTACGCCCCTCTCCCAAACTCTCAACCGTAGATCAACATGTAGCAGGCCGTGGAATATTTAATGTATTAAGAAATTATGAGTCTAATGGCCTTGGACACGGAAATAACATCACATTCCAATCTCTCAAACGTAGAGGGCGCTAGCATCGTGCATTCTTCGACCTAACTAACCGCGTTGGCGTTTAACCCATCCACGCTCGTCTCTCTTGTCGAAGCCAAACTTGCCCTCTCGTGAACTCAACGCTCCATCAACTCTACGAGGAGCTATAGCTTGCTGTATGATAAATAGGATCCCATAAAAAGGGCCAGCTTACTACGCGATAGTGGACTAGATTGGCTGGAATGTACGAAAAGAATCCTCAGCTTATATTGCTGCTACCTAGCCGTTGGAGGCTAAACAAATGCCGGGTTCGTGATCTGGTCGTGTGTGGACCCCAGGGGCAACGCCCTAACGGTCAAGATGGCGGTTGGAATGTCGCGGCCAGAGCTGCGCGGAGCGACACCGGCAAGAAGATAAAACCGATCGTGTGCAGAGCAGGAAGTTTATCCGGTTCACTGAGGTGGTAATACGTAATCCTGAGAAAGCGATGTAGATGATGAACTCGAGATGAAAACAACGATAGTTAGATTATCGCAACACGTTTGGAAAAGAAAAACTGTAACAGAAAACACGTCAGACTGAAATCCAGAAAGCTCGCGCACTGAATTCTGGGCCGCGACGCGTCATCTGATGTGACCACTCAGTACGAATAGGGAGGTGGAATTTGCAGTATGTGCTGTTCATAAGATCCCATAAACAGGGCCAGCTTACTACGCGATAGTGGACTAGATTGGCTTGAATGTGCGAAAAGGATCCTCAGCTTATATTGCTGATACCTCCGTGTGGCGGAGGTATAGTGAACTATAATTCAGCTCCATCTACCTTTGGGGAACTCGCCGTTCTAGTCTCCATGTCTTCTTCCATCAGGGGTCAGTGAATCCCTATATCAGCAGTCTAGATACTATGGCCATAATTGACGCGTTTCGTACCTCACTATTGTCAGGCACTATATATCTACGAGTTCGCATTTTATTTTTCATGCCAGGTTATTGAGAATCTCAGCAGGATTTCGCTCATCCCCAGCGCCGACATATTAGACTTTGCCACCATAATTGTCAAACACATCGTCGAATAACGGGGTTGGACACCCTTCAATACCGAGAGGACCGTGATATCCGCATCTGTGCATATCCCCCGATGGAATGGTTGGAATGGTTGGTCCGTTCCATGTAGTCTACAGTAGTTATATAGGCATATGTGTAATGTATTTTCGCGGTTTGAATGGTTGATATATGATGTATGTATTTGGGTATATAGACATTTGTGCACATGTATATTCGCTGATGGAATGATTAGCGGGTTCCATGTAGGCCCTACCTGGGGATATATTGGCTTATTGCATAATTATATGCGCTGATGGAATTGTTGAACTGCTGTATGTACATGGGTATGTAGAACATTAAAGTTGTCAATACTATATCATATACCAAGAATCGTTAGTCGAAATGTGATATACGTCTGATAGATTAAAGTCTACAGGTGTTGACAAGTTGTTAGTCCGCCTTGCACATGAACTGTAGGAAAAAGTCTTCAACATCGATTTTTCTCATGTTGATTTCACAAACAATAAGTAGCTTAAGTGTTGTAGTATCTTTCTACATTACATTACGTTGTATGTTATCTCTCGCCCCGGTTTTCCAATAATAATTTGCTCTACTCAGGTGTCGTACCGTTACGTTGGTAGCCCTTCAGTTCCGCCTGGCTGCTCCGATTTAATTAGGTCAAAGGTCAAGCCCAAATTCATGAAATGCCACGTCAGGGGTCATTTTGATCTTGATGTTTAGTTATAAAGGCGGGGAATAAAGCATAATGAGGTTATACCAGTGTGTATCATGCATTGGAGGTGATAGGTAAGCTCGCCAGCTATATTGTGATACCGCTACTTGTATTCAAAACAATATTGAATCTATATGGGTTTGATGTGATATTTTATGGTTTAATCCTTTGAAATAATTACATAGTTGATACGGTACCGGGTAAAGCCTTACTGTTACTGCGATGTGAAATACAATACTTAGATATTTGGTGTATTACGGTACGGGGTCTAGTCTTACAGTTACTGTGATGTGAGATACCATACTTACACAGTTGGTATGTTACGGTACGTGGTCTAGTCTTACAGTTAGTGGGATGTGAGATACCATACTAAATACATAGTTGATATGTTACGGTACCGGGTCTAGCCTTACAGTTAGAGTGATGTGAGATATCATACTTACATAGTTGGTATGTTACGGTACGGGGTCTAGCCTTACGGTTATTGGGATGTGATATATCATACTTACATAGTTGATATGTTACGGTAGCAGGTCTAGTCTTACAGTTAGTGGGATGTGAGATGCCATACTTACATAGTTGATATGTTACGGTACGGGGTCTAGCCTTACAGTTACTGTGATGTGAGATATCATACTTACATAGTTGATACGTTACGGTGCCGAGTCTAGTCTGATGGTTACTGTGATGTGAGATAGAGTGATTAGTTCTATGCTGCTGGACATGTAGATTATATCCATATGTTATCTGGTATACCGCTGTGTATCTGGACACACGTAGCGCTGTTCCGCGGCTTATCGGTTTGTGTTACCCGGCAATAAAGACAATAAAGTGTATATTATCCCTTAAATCATTCTTACATTTATACCATGGAAAGAGGAAGTTCGGAAAAGTTGATCTTATGGTGCCTAAAGCAATATTTCGATCGCCAGCTGACGTAATGCAACGGAGAGTGACCCCCCCCCCTCCCCCCACACGTCATATTTCTTTTTTTGTTAAAGTTATTTATACAAACATTTGCATAATAGTATTCAATGGATGTTAAGCATTCACATTGAACAGAGCTGTAATATCTGATTCAAGTGAAATGGAACATAGGGCGACATATATTATATATAAGTGTTTTGCTGTTGTTGTTGCAATGCTTGTTGTTAGTTGAAGGATATGTGTACTACGTCACTGATCACTGATTCTTTCGGATCTCATGGCAAATATGGCTTAGTACGGAAGGATAAATGACGGAGAAGGGATTTATTTATTCGCGTAATTTCTACACCAAAAGTTAGAAAAGAGGGACATGGACGTTTACGCTTTACGCACCTAGAAACACGCAAACAACGAATTTCGGTGTCCAGAGGTTACACGCATATGCCATTGGCTCGAGTGCGATATGGGTTAATCTCAGCAGTAGTCTCTCATATCTTGTCCGAGCCATGACGCGATTGATCCTTGTAATTTCAGCCTGAGAGGTGACAAATCGAACATTTTCGAAAATACCCAGTCGTAGCTTGCTGGATGCATGGGTTTACCCCGGACAATATCTCACAATGGGCCGTAGCCAAGTGAGGACGAGAATACATGGCCCCGGCTAATAGCCCACCTGTCCACAAGCGAGGCCAATACACCACCGTCCACCGAAGTTACCCAATACAAGAGAATATCGAACTCTGCATCTAGACAAATATTTTATTTACCAAAATCTGATTATTGTATGATACAACGACCCTACCTCCATCCAACCATTTTCTTGACTTTTACGCTGCGTTATTAGTAACCGATTGTGCGACGCGTAATATAGTCCGTACCGGACAATTTCAACACCATTATTTCATTTAAATTGATGACCATAAATAACATGAAGGAATCTTGACTGCAGACAAATTGAAACCCCTATATACGTTGATGTCACTGCGATGTTCAGTGAGGCATAGGGTAATCTACGACGTGGGCGTGGCCGGACAGCTGCTGGTCACGTGATGCACATCACGTGATCTTGGGATTTCGTCTGCGCTGGAAGGCGGAAAGAAAACAGAAAATAAAAAAAACGTGCAAAATGCGAGCATGGTGTAACGTATTGGACAAAACGTGAAAACTTAAGCTTATACATTTAAAATATATGGCACATGGCATTAATCGAATTCATGATTACTTCATCTTATGGATTAATTACATATGCATTAATGTAATATTTGAGGTTTTAAATCTCCCCATCGATTCCCAATGGAGTATACCCAGATTGCAGGCACGTATTTAGCACGGAAATGATCATTATATACAAGGAACCTCCCTGGCCAAGTGGTAGGACACTCGACAGCTGGCCAAGTACCTAACCCCGTTCAAAGCTATTATATTTTGGGACATATTTCATCCAAATCATTTAATGTCCCCCGGCGGTTCATTGGCTTAATTGAAAAAAACCTATTCGGCACAAACCGGGTATAAAACAATATAATCGCTTCCATTATATATATATGCTTACCTCTCATCAAGGAGTTGGCCACTCTGTGGCCGGCAGACGATAGCGTGGGAGTCAGAATCACTGGGTATCATTCGGTTTGACGGGCAACAAGGCCGCTGATCGTCTGCTCCTGTCTGCAAGACTGCCCGCTACATGGCGCCACTCCCGGATGAGGTACTCTATCTGGTCCAACAGGACTTCTGCGCTCTGGGCCTCCGCTTCTTGGGCGCGGATATGTTCAATGATGTCCTTGAAGTTTGGCCCATCCACACCCGTTACTGAAACAAAAACACGAAACTGTGAAAAATGATATCTGTCTAAAGATAATAGATGGTGAATTAGTTTGAGTTAACTGAGTGGACATGGCGCGTGATCTGCCAACTATCCGTATCAATATCGAAAGAGTTTCTTTTGAAGGCGACCAGACAATTTTAAGCAGTGCTACTCAAATTATTGAACATGGCGACACAGGCAAATTTGAAAAATCGACATTCGACTTTGACTCCCAAATTCCGACACTGAGGATCAGAAAAAACGACATCGACACAGATAATGGCATTGGAGAAAAAAACGACACTGACAGCTAAAATGTGACAGAAAACGTCGTGAAAAATCGACATTCGACATTGACTCCCAAATTCCGACACTGAGGATCTGAAAAAACGACATCGACACAGATAATGGCATTGGAGAAAAAAACGACACTGACAGCTAAAATGTGACAGAAAACGTCGTGAAAAATTGACATTCGACGCTGAGAATTTTGACAAAATCGACACTAGACGCTGGACCCCCACCTGCCCCCCCCCCCTTCCAGACCCCTAATCATACGTTTTGTGACATTGCATTAAAATCTTCAATAATATAATGTGCGTGATATAGTACTTGGGAGGCGAGGGCGGGGTTGGAAATGAGCTCGAATGTCTTATTTCCTCTACAAAACAATTTGCGACCCGGCACGGGTGCAGTGTAATTACACCGCCAACCACAGAAGATGCATCTGAACCCGATACCTGGTACTGATGACATGGCCATGGGGAAAAAATACCCCATAGCCATGCGTTTTCCAGATTGCTCTATTTCGAACGAAACGAAGTCAGACGCTCCCTTTCACACAGTTCGCATTGTTTGAAACCTTATTTCATTCCGGTGCCACCTAAGCGTACGCTACGAGTACATGCGTCCTACGGGGGTAGCCTACTGCCTCTGAATTGGTAATCTAATCACCGAAAGAGTGGAAACTGCCGAAAGAGTGGAAACTGCCGAAAAGGTTCGACTCAGGTTTCCTTTTATACGTTTATAATATGATTCTACAATTAGGTTAGCGCACGCACAAGGAAATAAATGCCAACAATGATAACGCCGGTATCAGACATGGTACTCTGCATTCGTCGTCATGAGGCGAAAGGCTGATTTATTTGGTTCTCGGCCTCCCGCTTGAAATGATTGGATTAATCACTTGGTTACCACAGCCGGATACATTATCAATTATGCATGACAAAATTAGGGACTCGGCATTTTTCCTCAATTGTCAACCTCGTTCTGATTATAGGGAAATTGCCGTAAGTCGTAATGTCGAAATATTGAAAGTAAAAAAAAAATACTGCAATTTTGCAGTACCGCGGTATAAATACTCGTTTAACCTAGCGAATAGTAGCTCCACTGCCAGTGGCTGACCTTGCCCCAGATATATAGACCCTACCCGTCCACCCCCGCGGCGGGAACGCACCTCAGAGAAGGCCTGACCAGATTAATACTGCCCATGTCCTCCGTCACGGCCCATTCCGTCCAACGAGTAATGATTCCAACAAACAGCCAGGCTGTAAGGCTATACAGTCCACTATAGCCTCCCCCGCTTTGAAACGACGACCCGACCCAGGCAAGACCCGGACACTGCGGCCGGGACGCGGCGCGAGACTCGCACGTGAATGCCACGTCACTGACGGCTTTAATTCAATTGGTCAAATGGACAGCGGGGAATTCGTTCGCCTTGACCCGCCCCCGTACGGGTGGCGCCACATGGTGGCGATGTCAGAGACGGGGCGCGTATTAGCTGTTCCAATAAACACCTCCCTTCCCGCCGCTCCAGGCCAGCGAATCAGCAACTTGGCATATGCTGAATATAAAGCCCTAGCAGAGCTATAAGCCAGCGGGTTTCAATACTGTAGGTACAAAGAGGGTTTGCTCCTGCGCTGACGATTTTCTTATCATATGGTTCGCGATATCTGGCCATGAAGTGCATGGGATGCACACATTGGACACCAAACTGACCAAGTGTGAACCAATTGACAGAATATGTTCATACGTTCAGCTACTGCTTGATATAAGGAGTTTTCTGCAACGTTAAAACGTATTAATGAAGGGTAACTAGCCGATTATCGGTTACCTTTGTACCATCTAACTACATGTCTCACGGTTTTTCGTCGTACGTTGTATATCAGAGTCAGAACAAGGTGGGCGTTTTTATTTACCCTGTTTCATTTGAATCCGTGATAAAAAAAATCTCTTTACAAAGTGGCACACATTCCCAATATCGCACACTCGCAGTATCGTCGTTTATATACTAGTCCCACCGGTCAGGGCAATGTGTTGAGGAACGCAAAACAAGCCGAGATATAAATTTCCCCTCCAAGTTTTCCCGAATCGGCGAGGTTTGTCGTTCTTTCACTGTTGAATAGTTAGGGGTACTCACTAGTAATTAGTATTTGTAATAACACTACATGCTCTATACTCGCATTATGTCGTTTTACATGAATATCAACATATGCAGCATAACTGGCTTTGAGTTTGTTATAAACGGAATTGTCTGCCAATACCCATTGCGTTCAAGAAAGGAAGTAAACCAGTACAACAAATTATCACTTACCATTCGCTATGGAGCAACCATTGGGTCACCCAACACATTATCTAGACTACTAAGAATCATCACATGCCAGGGCGCCATAGAAAACCCGAAAAGAATCGTAAGTGATAAATAACCTGGTAATGAGGTAACAGGCTCAGCAAATGACAATGTTCCCCAGCCGCGAAAGAAGACCACACTCCATCATTCAACAGAGTAGAACGAGATGCAGTGAGAGGATCCAGTTTTTCCCCTCTCGGTTTCTTCTTTATCCCTGGTGCGAAATTCGCCACAAAGGGAAAGGACGACTTTGCAAATAAAGCCGAGGCTATGTTTGTGACGGGCAGGAAAGCTATTGACTCACAACGGTGAGGGAATGGGCTGAGGCAGGTGCGGCGATGGCGTTGAGGGTGAGGGCAGGAGCGGAGGGGAGGGCGTGGACCCCCGGGGGTAGAGACGCCAGAGATGTGGGGGCAGAGGGAAGGTGGTACGGAGCAGAGGTGAAGGGGAGGCGCAAGAAGTATGTGGGGTGGGTGGGGGAGCGTTGGTGGTTGAGTGGGTGCATATATATATAACACCTTCCCTTTCTTACTCTGAGGGTCCCTCATTTGCTTTGCAATGGGTCCTAATGATGGAGTTCACCCATCCAAGGCCTCGCGGCCAGAAAAATGTTCTGTTGTCCCCTCGATATCACTCTACAGTAAAAAGCACCTATTGTGTCTGGCTCTTTGCATACCACGGCGTGGCTAAACAGCTAGGCGCCCAGTAGAGTAGCTCATTACTCCGCTGCTCCCAGCCGTTACCACGCGACGTCTGGCAGATCAGCGTCAACCGGAAGCTATAACCGCTCTTCATGGACAGTCTCCATTCTCCTTCTGTCACCTGACACTAGCAAACTATACAGGCACTCCGTCTCATACCACACAGATCTTTTGAAGCCGACGTCACGATGCAGTCATATTTTTGTTTTAAACATATTATTTTAAATATTTTTCTGTATTGGCTGACTAAGAGAGTCTGCATGCGATCGCTGCGTATTGCTGTTTTAATCAGATTTAGCATATTGAACCCCAATCGACCAAGCGCAATAACATCTAAGGCCCCGATCACGTGCTTGGGATTAATCTAGGCGCACAATATATATAGCCAGCAGATCATGTTAGATGTATTTAATAGACACTGTATTTAATATTCATTCCCTTTGAAGTAATATATTCTCTATTTTCATGTATTACCAACCTCTTCTCCATGTCAAATAAGTATAATATGTCTTAAATGTAAATCCTATAAGCCTGTGGCTATCCGAAGAGAAGAAAATTTGTTCACCGGAGCAGAAGTTATTGGCCAGCTTTATATCCCTGTTATCCCTGTTATCTAAACTGTAAAAAATCTAGGATTGCGTATGTGAGTAGGCTGCTTTTTAACACGCAGTGTTTGCAATGCATCAATCTGACAGTCAGGACCGTATGGTATTAACGGGAACAGCTATTCAGGGTCGACCATTATAACCATTATATACCGAATCAGTCTCTAAAATAACGTTTACTAACAATTTATCCTATAACTTAAATAAGTAGGCTTTTCAGGTAGCTTTTAAACTCAATGTATGTAAATATATGCTATATCTCTTATTATATATGTAAGGTCAAAACGTCGTGAGCATACCGGGATTAGATCCAATACCAGACTAGCAGAGGGGCGACCCACCTAGACACAATAGACCGATCCAGGCTGTAAATCATTCACTGACGTCACTATTGCTTTTGTCGAATCATGTGGTGCAAAAATATCCCACGCTCGTCATGTCGGACAAAGAAGCGTGGGTGGGGCTTAGAGTCGGAGTATGATCGCTCTATTACAAGGGCTTCTAAGATGTGGAGCAGCTGACCTGCAGGAGGGTCGATATGTCATGACCGTGTTACTACCGCACGACTGCGCTGATGGTTTCCGTTTATATAGGGCGGGTCCGATTTACTTGAACCCGACGGGCAACCGTTTTTGAAACCGGTTTCAACCGTTGGCCCACCTCCAGGCGAACGCACAGTTTCATCTGTACAGTTTCAGCATGTATTTATGCAACGGCCATGTGCTTATGAAGTTATGCCAGCATAAATATGCCGTTTGTTTCATTTTCTACCAGCGATTAACCTGTCTGTTAATAAATTAGTCTCATACGTTTGTCCAGAAGTCTCTATTCATTACATTCATGATTAACTATGGTGTATGTGTTGAACGAACTGACCGTTCCGCGGAACCGAAACCATCAAACCAGCTCTCTCGATAGTTTCACTGTGTCGAGCAAACGGGTTTCGGTTCTTCTCCTGTCGAACGGTCAGTTACGCAAACCGGTTTCGGCTTCATGCAAATCAAACACGCCCATATATATTCGTAGGATATAATGGATCACGCGAAGACTTACCAGTGGTCTAAATCTCAATAACACGGTCTCTGTGTGGCGTTACGCGGGTGTGTCGACAATTTGTCCTTACATATTGATCATCGGGGGTACCTCACATTGAAACCATCTGTTCCCTATGGAAGGATATCCCGGGAACATGGCTGCGCCTTGCCCTTCCTTCTCTTATTGACGTCAGATGGCCAGGATTGGTTAAATCGTCCTGAATACAACCACACCTAAGGTAATCATATCGGCGATCCGATAGAAGCGTGTAGCAGTTCATGGCTTGGTTTGTTTCTGCAAGAATTATCTATTCTTGTCTCTCAGACGAGACGTTCACGTAGCTTTCTATCTACTATTAAACATCAGTCGTTTCCTATCGCCCTATTTTCCCGAAATATCGAGTGCATATTACATTTATGTGGCATATATCTATAGTACGGAATCTGAAATTGCCGGGAAGTACATGTTGCTGTCTATGTAATTAAAGCAAATAAAATGCATTTGAGTATTATAATGATAAAATGTCCTAGTTCACCGGGGTGCCGGGTGCAAATCTGTTCTAGGTTCGATTCCCCGTGGCGAGGTCATGATTTTAATATCTCATGAATAAGGTCATAAAAGTTTCAGAAGAAATGGGAGAACTGAGCTGTTCAACCCGGTTCAAGCTGCTCCACCAAAAATTTAAACCCATCAACGGGACCTTTCGTTAAAGCTTTAATTTAATTTAGTAACTATACTTACAAGAGGATAAGTCCGAATCAGATTCGTTGACTGTGTGACATTGATCCATACAAATTTTGCGATTTTTATGCAGACATTTTGCTAGAATATTGTTATACTTTACTACGGGATAAAACAGCATTAACCATAAAGTTGATGAACCTTGACTAGCATGATATAATGCCTCACAGTTAGCTCTCACAGGGTCAGGAACCCTTGGTATTAGCAGTGCTCTCGCTATAGTGAGAACACTCGCCCCAGCTTCTGTTGGCAATCAATTTACCCCAGCAACCGTCTTTGTACTCACCACCTAATACAACAAATTGGAGTATACCCAAGCATGTCCCCACGAATCCGGCACCGAATGTCCATGACAAGTAGGCATGCAGACATTATTTCAATCGGAACTACGGCTGGTACTGGGCTTAAAATACCCTCAGCGTGGCAGCCAGGAACATTGATCGTTTCATCAGCCAGAGCGCACGGTTCAGAACATTAGCGCACAAAAATAGGAAAAAAAAGAAGTTAGTTATCTGATATATACAAACAAATGTGTTCTATGGGTTTTGTTCAGCGGTGAAAACAGTACACACATGTATAATCAGATCGGAGTATCTGCGTAATTATGGTGCTCCACGGAGCCGGTGTTTTTTGATGAGAGTTCCAGCCGTGTTTACGCTCAGCGATGGCGCGGCCGCTTGATCAATGCCACACAAAGGACAATGGTATTAACTAAGTAACCCAATGACAATGGCTACATGAAATGAGCCACGATTAGTTTAAGTCCTACCGAGCGCTTCGAGTATGTCTCTTCTGAACAGTTGGACATCACAATATCCATATCACTTATTGTAAAATAAACTGTGTCTTACCAATGCGAAGACATTCGATCCACTGTTTTTTTTTACCTAGGGTTTTTATATTTTAATATTATATTAATTTATCCTGGATATTAGCATCTACCATCTACGTTAATACACCTATATGTTCCAAAGCAACATGAGTTGAGGAACAAAGACAAATACATAGTCATATGAGTTCGTTTAGCTGTTTAATTTTTGACATAGACATCTGTGACCTTACACAAATAGTTGAACACGAAGATATTCTCATTGACCACCACGAAGGAAACGAGCAGATATATTCTTCAAAAACACAAAAATATTATTGACTCTTTGTAACCTTTTAATCGTGTATCACACGCTATGATTGCACACCATGTGCTGCGAGCTCCACCGGTCTGAATTCACTACAGACAAAAATTTGATCATAGGAAGCTTTGCAACATAAACCTAAAAATACTTTAATGGTTGCGCGCTGGGCTAGCGACAAATCGAATGGGATTTGTCAATGATTCGGTCACGGCATGAGGATGAATTTTAACTTGCTCATCATCGGTTGTTCGCCAACCGAAGATATTCCGCTCACGAAATGCGTTCGTGGGTTTCCGTAGTAATAACCGTGGCGACCGTTAGGGGCGCGGGGCGCGTTCGTTTCCGGTGGTGGATGGACGCGCGGGCCACGCATACGATGTCTAGTTATCTGCCTACTTACGTTGTAGGCCATTAGGGCGGCATGCTGACCGCTTCCTCTCTATCGTTTGACTGACTGGGGCTTCCCTACCAGGATCGGCTCCGTGCCGCCAGGACCCTGACCCCGCCCCCCCTCACCCACCATCGCCGCCCCCCCCCCGCGCCTCCCTCCCTCCCTCCCTCCCTCCCTTCCTCAAACTCACTCCAACCCCACCCTATCCGAACACCATTCTTAGTGGTCCACCTTACAACAACAATCCGCCCTCCCCAACGCGCCTCCCTCCCCCCTCCCTTCCAGTCACACCCTACCCGATTCCAATACTCATCTTAGTGGGGACACCCCACACCAAAAATCCGCCT
>OZ025253.1:36923076-36945227 GCA_964019135.1 Arenicola marina | reverse complement strand
CCCCACCCCCCACCCAGGGTCTTTTTCTAAGCTGCTCTGGGACAGCCTACCGGTCTCGTGAAATATGACCGCTACCCTCAAAGCCGCTCTCTGACTCCGTCAAAGGGAACCTCCGCTTTAGCCCCTCAACCCCCTTCCCCCGCCCCCGCCTCACCTCCACTATCCCCCACCCCTATCCCGTCCCACCCCGTCGGACCAACTGTTGCTTTCACCGACGGCGATAAGCCATTATAATATATGGAGGTGCTTCTTTGGACAGACAGTCGGCTGGCCCCCCAGCCTGATGAGAGGTAACCCCTGGGAAAACCGGCTACTGGCCACTCAGTTTCCCCTTGGAAAAACCGGCTAAATCCCCCCGGGTACCCCCTGGGCAAACCGGCCATGTCCACTCAGATACCCCCTGGGAAAACCGGCTACTGGCCACTCAGGTACCCCCTGGACAAACCGGTAACTGGCCACTCAGGTACCCCCTGGGCAAACCGGCTACTGGCCACTCAGGTACCCCCTGGGCAAACCGGCTACTGGCCACTCAGGTACCCCCTGGGCAAACCGGCTACTGGCCACTCAAACACCCCCTGGGCAAACCGGTAACTGGCCACTCAGGTATCCCCTGGGCAAACCGGCTACTGGCCACTCAGGTACCCCCTGGGCAAACCAGCTACTGACCACTCAGGTACCCCCTGGGCAAACCGGCTATGGCCACTCAGGTAGCCCCTGGGCAAACCGGCTATGGCCACTCAGGTACCCCCTGGGCAAACCAGCTACTGACCACTCAGGTACCCCCTGGCCAAACCGACTCCTTACCAGTCAGGTACCCCCTGGGTAAACCGGTAACTGGCCACTCAGGTACCCCCTGGCCAAACCGGCTACTGGCCACTCAGGTAGCCCCTGGCCAAACCGACTCCTTACCAGTCAGGTACCCCCTGGGTAAACCGGTAACTGGCCACTCAGGTACCCCCTGGGCAAACCGACTCCTTACCACTCAGGTACTCCCCTGGGCAAACCGGCTATGGTCACTCAGGTACTCCCCTGGCCAAACCGGCTACTGGCCACTCAAGTACCCCCTGGGCAAACCGACTCCTTACCACTCAGGTACCCCCTGGGCAAACCGGTAACTGGCCACTCAGGTACCCCCTGGGCACACCGGCTGCTTACCACTCAGGCACCCCCTGGGCAAACCGGTAACTGGTCACTCAGACCCCCCCCGCCGCTGGGCAAACCGGCTATGGCCACTCAGTTTCCCTTTGGAAAAACCGGCTATATCCACTCAAGTACCCCCTGGGCAAACCGGCTATATCCACTCAGGTACCCCCTGGGAAAACCGGCTACTGGCCACTCAGCTACCCCCTGGGCACACCGGCTGTTTACCACTCAGGCACCCCCTGGGCAAACCGGTAACTGGCCACTCAGACCCCCCCCCCACCCTGGGCAAACCGGCTATGGCCACTCAGTTTCCCTTTGGAAAAACCGGTTATATCCACTCAGGTACCCCCTGGGAAAACCGGCTATATCCACTCAGGTACCCCCTGGGAAAACCGGCTATGGCCACTCAGGGCCTCCCCTGGGAAAATCGGCTACTGCCTACTCAGGTAACCTCTGGCCAAACCGGCTACTGGCCACTCAGGTAGCCCCTGGGCAAATCGGCTACTGGCCACTCAGGTACCCCCTGGGCAAACCAGCTACTGGCCACTCAGGTACCCCCTGGGCAAACCGGCTACTGGCCACTCAGGTACCCCCTGGGCAAACCGGCTACTGGCCACTCAGGTAGCCCCTGGGCAAACCGGCTATGGCCACTCAGGTACCCCCTGGGCAAACCGGCTACTGGCCACTCAGGTACCCCCTGGGCAAACCGGCTACTGGCCACTCAGGTACCCCCTGGGCAAACCGGCTACTGGCCACTCAGGTACCCCCTGGGCAAACCGGCTACTGGCCACTCAGGTACCCCCTGGGCAAACCGGCTATGGCCACTCAGGTACCCCCTGGGCAAACCGGCTACTGGCCACTCAGGTACCCCCTGGGCAAACCGGCTACTGGCCACTCAGGTACCCCCTGGGCAAACCGGCTATGGCCACTCAGGTACCCCCTGGGCAAACCGGCTACTGGCCACTCAGGTACCCCCTGGGCAAACCGGCTATGGCCACTCAGGTACCCCCTGGGCAAACCGGCTACTGACCACTCAGGTACCCCCTGGGCAAACCGGCTACTGGCCACTCAGGTACCCCCTGGGCAAACCGGCTACTGGCCACTCAGGTACCCCCTGGGCAAACCGGCTATGGTCACTCAGGTACCCCCTGGGCAAACCGGCTATGGCCACTCAGGTACCCCCTGGGAAAACCGGCTACTGGCCACTCAGGTACCCCCTGGGCAAACCGGCTACTGACCACTCAGGTACCCCCTGGGCAAACCGGCTATGGTCACTCAGGTACCCCCTGGGCAAACCGGCTATGGCCACTCAGGTACCCCCTGGGCAAACCGGCTACTGGCCACTCAGCTACCCCCTGGGCACACCGGCTGTTTACCACTCAGGCACCCCCTGGGCAAACCGGTAACTGGCCACTCAGACCCCCCCCCCGCTGGGCAAACCGGCTATGGCCACTCAGTTTCCCTTTGGAAAAAACCGGCTATATCTACTCAGGTCCCCCCTGGGAAAACCGGCTATGGCCACTCAGGGCCTCCCCTGGGCAAACCAGCTACTGACCACTCAGATACCCCCTGGGCAAACCGGCTATGGTCACTCAGGTACCCCCTGGGCAAACCGGCTACTGGCCACTCAGGTATCCCCTGGGCAAACCGGCTACTGGCCACTCAGGTACCCCCTGGGCAAACCGGCTACTGGCCACTCAGGTACCCCCTGGGCAAACCGGCTACTGGCCACTCAGGTACCCCCTGGGCAAACCGGCTACTGGCCACTCAGGTACCCCCTGGGAAAACCGGCTATGGCCACTCAGGGCCTCCCCTGGGCAAACCAGCTACTGACCACTCAGATACCCCCTGGGCAAACCGGCTATGGTCACTCAGGTACCCCCTGGGCAAACCGGCTATGGCCACTCAGGTACCCCCTGGGCAAACCAGCTACTGACCACTCAGGTACCCCCTGGGCAAACCGGCTACTGGTCACTCAGGTACCCCCTGGCCAAACCGGCTACTGGCCACTCAGGTAGCCCCTGGCCAAACCGACTCCTTACCAGTCAGGTACCCCCTGGGTAAACCGGTAACTGGCCACTCAGGTACCCCCTGGGCAAACCGACTCCTTACCACTCAGGTACTCCCCTGGGCAAACCGGCTATGGTCACTCAGGTACTCCCCTGGCCAAACCGGCTACTGGCCACTCAAGTACCCCCTGGGCAAACCGACTCCTTACCACTCAGGTACCCCCTGGGCAAACCGGTAACTGGCCACTCAGGTACCCCCTGGGCACACCGGCTGCTTACCACTCAGGCACCCCCTGGGCAAACCGGTAACTGGCCACTCAGACCCCCCCGCCGCTGGGCAAACCGGCTATGGCCACTCAGTTTCCCTTTGGAAAAACCGGCTATATCCACTCAGGTACCCCCTGGGCAAACCGGCTATATCCACTCAGGTACCCCCTGGGAAAACCGGCTACTGGCCACTCAGCTACCCCCTGGGCACACCGGCTGCTTACCACTCAGGCACCCCCTGGGCAAACCGGTAACTGGCCACTCAGACCCCCCCCCACCCTGGGCAAACCGGCTATGGCCACTCAGTTTCCCTTTGGAAAAACCGGCTATATCCACTCAGGTACCCCCTGGGAAAACCGGCTATATCCACTCAGGTACCCCCTGGGAAAACCGGCTATGGCCACTCAGGGCCTCCCCTGGGAAAATCGGCTACTGCCTGCTCAGGTAACCTCTGGCCAAACCGGCTACTGGCCACTCAGGTAGCCCCTGGGCAAATCGGCTACTGGCCACTCAGGTACCCCCTGGGCAAACCAGCTACTGGCCACTCAGGTACCCCCTGGGCAAACCGGCTACTGGCCACTCAGGTACCCCCTGGGAAAACCGGCTATGGCCACTCAGGGCCTCCCCTGGGCAAACCAGCTACTGACCACTCAGATACCCCCTGGGCAAACCGGCTATGGTCACTCAGGTACCCCCTGGGCAAACCGGCTATGGCCACTCAGGTACCCCCTGGGCAAACCAGCTACTGACCACTCAGATACCCCCTGGGCAAACCGGCTACTGGTCACTCAGGTACCCCCTGGCCAAACCGGCTACTGGCCACTCAGGTAGCCCCTGGCCAAACCGACTCCTTACCAGTCAGGTACCCCCTGGGTAAACCGGTAACTGGCCACTCAGGTACCCCCTGGGCAAACCGACTCCTTACCACTCAGGTACTCCCCTGGGCAAACCGGCTATGGTCACTCAGGTACTCCCCTGGCCAAACCGGCTACTGGCCACTCAAGTACCCCCTGGGCAAACCGACTCCTTACCACTCAGGTACCCCCTGGGCAAACCGGTAACTGGCCACTCAGGTACCCCCTGGGCACACCGGCTGCTTACCACTCAGGCACCCCCTGGGCAAACCGGTAACTGGCCACTCAGACCCCCCCGCCGCTGGGCAAACCGGCTATGGCCACTCAGTTTCCCTTTGGAAAAACCGGCTATATCCACTCAGGTACCCCCTGGGCAAACCGGCTATATCCACTCAGGTACCCCCTGGGAAAACCGGCTACTGGCCACTCAGCTACCCCCGGGGCACACCGGCTGCTTACCACTCAGGCACCCCCTGGGCAAACCGGTAACTGGCCACTCAGACCCCCCCCCCACCCTGGGCAAACCGGCTATGGCTACTCAGTTTCCCTTTGGAAAAAACCGGCTATATCCACTCAGGTACCCCCTGGGAAAACCGGCTATATCCACTCAGGTACCCCCTGGGAAAACCGGCTATGGCCACTCAGGGCCTCCCCTGGGAAAATCGGCTACTGCCTGCTCAGGTAACCTCTGGCCAAACCGGCTACTGGCCACTCAGGTAGCCCCTGGGCAAATCGGCTACTGGCCACTCAGGTACCCCCTGGGCAAACCGGCTATGGCCACTCAGGTACCCCCTGGGCAAACCAGCTACTGACCACTCAGGTACCCCCTGGGCAAACCGGCTACTGGCCACTCAGGTACCCCCTGGGCAAACCGGCTACTGGCCACTCAGGTAGCCCCTGGGCAAACCGGCTATGGCCACTCAGGTACCCCCTGGGCAAACCGGCTACTGGCCACTCAGGTACCCCCTGGGCAAACCGGCTACTGGCCACTCAGGTACCCCCTGGGCAAACCGGCTACTGGCCACTCAGGTACCCCCTGGGCAAACCGGCTATGGTCACTCAGGTACCCCCTGGGCAAACCGGCTACTGGCCACTCAGGTACCCCCTGGGCAAACCGGCTACTGGCCACTCAGGTACCCCCTGGGCAAACCGGCTACTGGCCACTCAGGTACCCCCTGGGCAAACCGGCTACTGGCCACTCAGGTACCCCCTGGGCAAACCGGCTACTGGCCACTCAGGTACCCCCTGGGAAAACCGGCTATGGCCACTCAGGGCCTCCCCTGGGCAAACCAGCTACTGACCACTCAGATACCCCCTGGGCAAACCGGCTACTGGCCACTCAGGTACCCCCTGGGCAAACCGGCTACTGGCCACTCAGGTACCCCCTGGGAAAACCGGCTATGGCCACTCAGGGCCTCCCCTGGGCAAACCAGCTACTGACCACTCAGATACCCCCTGGGCAAACCGGCTATGGTCACTCAGGTACCCCCTGGGCAAACCGGCTACTGGCCACTCAGGTACCCCCTGGGCAAACCGGCTACTGGCCACTCAGGTACCCCCTGGGAAAACCGGCTACTGGCCACTCAGATACCCCCTGGGCAAACCGGCTATGGTCACTCAGGTACCCCCTGGGCAAACCAGCTACTGACCACTCAGGTACCCCCTGGGCAAACCGGCTATGGTCACTCAGGTACCCCCTGGGCAAACCGGCTATGGTCACTTAGGTAACCCCTGGTCAAGCCGGCTATGGCCACTCAACGCTTGCAACGCCTATAAATTCCATGCGGCATATCCTCTTAAAGTTGTATCCGAAATATTTCGTAATACATATATATTGTCATACCTATCTTGAGTTTAATTGGCCAAAAGCGTCAACGGTGCCCACAGTTTGATGACGTAGTACACAAGAAGGGAACGTTTCCCGCATCGAGCGGCTCCAGTCTGACAGCACATGCCTCTAACAACATCTCTTCTTGTTCTTGCACATTACAGCATTGGCTTTACACATTACGAATCCCAATATTTGAGTTAAGATCAACATTTAAACTACTTTAAACATATATCGCACCGTACACAAATTGCCACGATATCGAGTTATTAAAGTTACGATTTTAGCAAACTGTAAGCAAGAAACGTGAAAGCTTCCCCCCCTGCTGCAGTGTTTCCCTTTTTGCTAAAATAGTAACGATCAGAAGTTTGTTCGTCTTGTTTTAGTTATATATGTCGACTACAACTTAGTGCTTATAATTGAAACAGATATTACGTTTGATAGACGTCCGTTTCTGATGGTAATAAATGTATTATTTTATGTTAGAGGTTCTGTGGTACATATTTGGCCACGAACCTCAGAGTTTTCGATTGGAAGTTTATTGTTCATTTGCGAGTATTGGTCCCAATTCTCCTCATATATTAGCAATGTCGCTCAATGGTGTGTGTGGATTATTGGCCGCGGGCCTCGACAAATGTGAATCCTTCTCACTGAGTAATGGATGTCGGTAAGTGAAGATGACTCGACCGACACGTGGTTTCTCATTCCCTTGTGGAAATACGACATGGAAACATCGCCCAGTCTGTGCAAGGCACGGGGCATAAGTTCCCCAGGGTCCTAAAGCAGCCTACTTACATCCACCATGTTAGATTTCGTACATTTTAGAATCAAACCTAAAAGTATCTCCAAAATATGATGCATATATGTGTCATATATCGTTGAGTCTGTGAATCTCAACCATTCTCTCCGGATAGCCCACAGGCTTTCAGGATTTAAATTCAAGACAGAATATACTTATTTGACATGGAGAAGAGATTGGTAATATAAAAATTACAGAACATATTGCTTTAATTCAACCTTCGTGCCATTGGTTAATGGCACGAGCCATCGGCCGATGAGACTCGTCGACCAGACCAAGATGGCGACTGCCCCATTAACGGAGGTCAAGGTCATCTTTAAATGTATCCGTGAGTCCTATGACGGGTCCTTTAATAATTTACCGCCAGTGGGACCTCGAGGCCTCAAGATATGCGTACCGCCGTGATGTCTAGTGGATCCCTGCATAATATTCATACACATAGTGGGCACTGTGTGCATGGGGGGGGGGGTCAACTGCATCAGTGCGACTACGTCTACTGATCCATCCTATGAATCTTTTCTACCCACCCGACTCACCGCCACAACTCAGCCCCCCCCACCCCCTCGTCACCACCCCAACCCCTGCACTGCCTGGTACACATCTAAATCTTGTCATATTTCTTGTCTTATGCACTTGAGACTTACCTCATTTTAGTTATTTTTCCCCATGTTAGACTTGCTTTTATTTGTTCCTATGTTGGAGCAAGCGAAATGGGTTATTATGGTTAAAAAGGTAGGGTAGGCCTGAGTCGAGACCCAGCCTCGCGCGCTCAGGGATGATAATTGAAACCCATCCCCACCATCCTCCACCTCCCTCCCCCGCTCCCACCTTTCCAAAATGTGTGGGGTGGGGGTGGGGGGGGTGGGGTGGAGGGGCGGCGGTCTGGAAGTGGGCGGGGGTTGGTCGCATGAAGCATGATGGCAGTTTGGTCGCTGGAGTGATGTTAATTGGCGGTTCTGTATGACCCCTGCAACCCCCCCCCACCCCACCAACCCTCCCCACCGTCCAAAGCGCGACCCTTGGTCCCGCCCCCGCACACTCCATCACCACCCCTCCACCCCCGCACCCCGCTGTCACCTACATCGCAATCCGCTACCCTCCTCATTTTCACGATAATACGACAATAAAGTGGAACGGACATGCGAGTATCGCGTTTCGCCTGAGTAAATAGTCCTGTCTTCTTCCCCAACTTATGCCCGTAGTTTTCCGCAACCTCCAAAATGACAACGCACCTGCCACCATTAACAGCACCACTATAGGTCGCCAAATCGGAGCCGTGGCCATAACCCCGACAGCTACTCTGAATTACTACCCTCCGGTTTGTCCGCGTGGATACCATAAAGGCGGGCGCCATCAAAGATGCAGAAGACCGAGGCATAAAGATGACGCGCATTGTGAAGAAAAAGTAGAAAAAAAGACAAGTAGATGGACTGCTCGTGATAGTTGATGACTCCACGAAACGATCTTGCACCATGGCCGCCACTACGTCACCGGAATACCACGTGATCACAACACCGACATGGACCGCAAGGAAAACACGTGGCAAGCATTCACGGAAATTCATCTGAAGAAGAATGAATGAATGAAAGAAGATATAGAAACCTAACAACATATGGAAGCTGTTTTTCACTAGTAGATCAGATTTCTTTGGCCGAATATAGTAGAACATTTTATGGAAATTACCTTATTTAACGAATATACCACAACGAATAATACATTTTAAGCTAGAACAATTAACTGGTTAATTTTTTTATCGTCTAAGGTTAACGAAACGGAGTTACATTTCTCGGTCTGTTTACATAACATTTATTATTCTTTGCGGAGTGTGTCCCCGTCATGGTCAACTGTGTCTCAAATCTCTCAGCTTTCACCAGTCTGTCGCGTTGCATAACGTGGGTCAACCATTTCGTAACTCTTCAATGACGTTTCAGCAACATTCAAACGTTATAACTGCCGTCCACAGCCACCTGCTAACTACACTGCGACTTTGTAGCCGCGGCCACTGTGGAAACAGTAAGCGCACCATTCCAGTCATACAGCTATTTGTATAGCCAAATCCCCCGTGATAACTGAATAGCTCCCATTCCCCAGTCACTTCGTAACCGATTTATCTACTTAGCAGTCGCGGTCCCCGTGAAGACAGCGTGACTGTCATTCTACAATCATTGCGTAACGACTGTGGCCACTGTGTGAACAGGATAGGCGTCATTTCAGTCATGGAGCTACTTTGTACAGCCGAATGCCCGGTGAAGACATTCCCCAGCCGTTTCTTGACCACTTTAACGATGCACATTTGCAGCCGCACCCTTGGTGATGATCATTTAACAGCCATTACGTAGTCGCTTCGTAACTAATTTGCGGCCGCAGCCCTACAAAGATGGGGGCGACAGTAACGCTGGCGTTCCACGGTCATTTCGTAACTGCTTCAGCCAGCGTCTTTGCAGCCGCAGCCATGATACAGACAGCGTAACTGCCATTCCCGCAGGGAGAGTGAGAATTAGACATCGTAGCTCCATTACTTTAACTCATCCATCAAATCAACAATGGGCGATACGGTGCGCACGGAGGCGGAAGTGACGTCACGCTCACCGCATTGGCCAGAATAGAATGGAGAATGGAGGGGATGGGAAACCAGCAGCTGTCACTTGTATCAGCAACATGGGGTGTGTGTGTGGGAGGGTGGGGGGGGGGGGGGGCGTTAGTGGATTGGGGTTGGGGTTTGGGGTAGGTGGTGGATGCTATGTCGATACCACAGGGAGACCACTACTAAGTGCTTGTCCGTGAGAGTGTTTGGCCAAGAAACCAGATCATTCCCGAACTTGTATGATTCTTTACTTCAAAAGGCAAGAACAATTGCTCATCCTGCCTCTCCTACCCCTCTACACCCCCCCACCCTCCTCACCCCGCCCTCCAGAGTCCTCATGCACTGTATAGGTTTACATCATTGCGTCTCTACGGCCTCTCTACACTGAGTGTTTATTAACACATAAGTAGCGTAATAATTCCCTATTGTTACATGCCAAGCGGGCGGGCCTGTGGTAAGGGCCATGGGTTAGCTTTCTTGGTTTATTGCTTTTCTTTGTAACTCCATAATCGTACAACAATTCGTGATAACAGACACATATATCGCATATCTTCGGCAGTGTAACCTACACTCGCCCCCCACCCCGCCTCATGGTTGGTTAAAGTCAAGTGGCCGATCCAGCCCCCACCCCCTCCCCGCCGCGAGCCCTCTACTACCCCGCGCGCTCTGCCCCGGTCATATTTATTTTCAGTTAGGTATATATATATGCCACCTAAGTGACCCATTTCGCGCCTCTTTTCTTTCAATCCCCGAAGCAGAAATCTGCACTTTCTCTCGATCTGCCCATCTGAGACTGATGTATGTTCTCCTTCAAAACTCCATGTTTTCACTAGATGGTCCATTTGATATCGATAATGTTAAAATAATTAACCTTCAGATACTTTGTCATGAATGTCCTTGTCTATTTTAGATGCATGTTAACCACAACTGTCTGTTAGTTCCTAATTTAGATATTGTGTTAACCAACAAATTATGTTAGTGTCTATTTTAGATGCCTTTTTAATCAAATATTTCTCTCTCAATGACCACAAAATCGCGCACTTTTCTCTCGCTCTCCAAATACCCTCTTTGGCACGGGCAGCCCCACCATTGTAGTAATGTAATGTCCCACCCCCGGGATTCGCAAAAGCCAAAACCCCTAACTACTAGGCCACAAGGCGAGCCAATCCCCACGTGTAACAGGTTGTCGGCTGTGTGCGATAATTTTCTTTAAATATTTACATTCTCACAAATTAAAATTCATTGCAAGGGGAATGAAATTTGACATCTTATGGACAACCCGTGTTGAACAGAATTATGTATACATTGCGACAACCTCGCGCACTACTGATTGTTCAAAATGGCCGCCGTACGGCTACAAGATTTGTTGACATACGAATACTATCCTACCTCTAAGCCTGAGCGTGTTGTGCCGTTGCTGGCGTTGTTTTACCCCGTAATTGAAAGGTCTATGACTATCCCAATAAAAACACAGAATAGCGTCACAGGGGCTAATTACTTTGTGTCCCTATCCTTTAAACAACCCTATAGCGGAAACCTCTCGACTGCAATGATCCGGGTCACTGGTAAGGCCTCCCGCGCAAAGGACTTTTTATAGGCAGGCACTTTTTGTCCGCGCGCGCTGTGGACAAGGGGGCTGCCTCGAGAAGTGGGCATATCCCTCTCATTGACTTGGCATTCTGACTGACACGCGCAGGGCGTCAAATATCCATTGTTTCATAATGGGAGAGCTTGTAAACAATTTTTAGCATCGGAAGAGGCAGAGTAGATGAGTGTAGGTCTACACTCATCATGTTTTATTCAAACTTGATAGCGGTAGGCATGTCAAGGAAAGTAACGAAAGTAAAACTATTTCCTTCAATATTTCGTCTCAGAATAGAAATCAAATGTCATTGCTTTATCTTCTATCTATCTTCATGTCATAGGATAAGGTATCGATACATTTTGTCTTTTCAAGGTAGAAATGCATATTGCCCCACCCGACGATTAAATACAACTTTTGTGGTTTAGGTCGATTTTTTAACATGAAAGCTAAATTGAGCCAACTGATAAATCAGCTTAATACGCAATTTCAGGAAGAAAAATAACAGAGAAACAAGCGCTGCCCAAAAATGAAGGAACATCATTCCATTTGAAAGGTACACAATTTATCTTTGCGAAAGTCATTCTTATGGTAAATGCTTCCGACAATGCAAGCAAAAATGTCATCGCGTTTTGAGATTATAATATCACAAACAAATGACAAATTCTCCTCCCTTATTATTTACTTACAACGTCATGCACTTTCAATTTATTATAATGGTAGTGCTAACGCAGTCTGATTAAGTGATTGAACCATTCATTCGCGAATGACTTCAAATCGGTGCCGTTGCATCGCAGGTTTTTTTTGGGAACAGCCATAGTCGAGCATAATTAGTGAATAATTACCGTGCGTAATTCATTCCACTAATCAATTATTCACGCGCGATCATTGTACACATTCCTGATGAACTAAGGGTATACACCAATATAAGTGCACATTGAGGAGTTTACACAACACATGAAAACAAATCGCTAGGATTTATGCATCGCCTCAGTATTCAATCCATTGAGTAAGAACAAGTGACTTACCTCGCTTTCCGTAGAAATTTGCTTGTGTGAAAGCTACCAGAAGCAAGGTGATGAAGATCGATGCCGTAATGGACTTCATGGTGAACTAACTGAGGGGCCGGTGTGTAGTAAGTCCTTGGCGGGAGGAGCCTCGTGCAATGGAACGCCTTTCGCTATCTATACTTGTGCTGTCCAAACGCTCAAAGAGATCCTGCTTGCCGTTGGCACTGTTAATAAAGGCGTTGTGTCTCTGACCCGACTGCCGTTCCGTGTGAGTACGCTTCCAACCCTGGCCCACACGATGAAATACACTGCCGGTCGCCGATATGATCTGGATTCTGATGTCTTTTCGAGGGTTTTCGTTTCAAGCGGCAGTTCCGGTTGTCGCAGCTTCCTCGGTTGTTGGCTTCTTCACGCTGTTCTTCTCGCCTTTCCTGTCTCAGGTCAGATTTAAATGCTCCCGTCCCCTCTTCTTATGGTATCGGCAGAGCGGCAAGTTTTAGCGAGGTCCCGTATTTTTATTGCGTGGGGGGATGGGGGGGAGGTGTCTTTGGGTCGAAGCGGCTCGTTTTCGCGGAGGAGTTTCGGAGGCGTCACGCGGTCTCTGAGTGGCTGAGACGTCGACCAATAGTGGCTGACTCTCGACGTCAACGCTATGACGTCATCATTTGGGCTGGTGCGGAGGAGGGGTAGAGGTGTAGCGAGACTGGCTGCGTATGTGTGCGAAGGGGTTGGGGGTGGGGGGTGGGCGGGGATGGGGCTAGAGGGGACGGGGAGAGGGCTACTTGCTGCAGGGGATCTCTGCAAGACTGATGAGAAACGCAAGAAAGGAAATCCTTCGTGGAAGGCATTATATATTTCTAACTATTACTCCTTCCGGCCGGCATCGTATTCACTTCCACCCCTACCCCGAACCTCACCCACCCACCATCACCTACCCCCCTACCACCACCTCCCCCAATGCCCGCTTCCCCAAACCCATGCCAGTCCCTCGCTCCTTCTGTGCCGCGTGGGTTAAGACACATGGGCTTATCCCCCTCCCCCTCGTCCTCGCCTCTGCTTCCTGCTCCGGCAACCACCACCCATCACCCCCCCCCCCCCCCCAATCGGTCTCATCCATCTCATCCCCTGATTACCAACTATATACGTCCCGACTTGATTCGTTCAATGACATTTTCTCCTCTTAATTGCCACACTTAATTAGTAACTGCCGGCGTTATACCCCGGGCACCTTGGGGGCATCGCTATGACTACCCCCATCCCCCATCCACCTCCTCCCTCCCTCCCCCCTTCCCTCCCTCCCTCCACCCCTCCCTCCCTCACTCCTCCCCTCCCTCCCTCCCGCCCCAAGCCAACCACCCCCTTACTAGTCTTCCATCATGCCCACCTGTTAACCCACGGGACCCCATTTCACTCACCACCACTCCCCCTCTCTTTTGACCACACGCTTCCCAGTCACTTAACCGGCATATTTGATCCTTACGTAACTTTCTTCCATCAATGTACATTCCCGCGCAATTCCCTCCCAAGTCATTTTATTCACTCTCCGCAACCTGTAACGTTACAGTGGTCTTAACCGCCCTCACCCCAACCTGTAACCTTACAGTGGTCTTAACCGCCATCACCCCAACCTGTAACGTTACAGAGGTCTTAACCTCCCCCCTCACCTGAAACGTTACAGAGGTCTTAACCTCCCCCTCCACCTGTAACGTTTCAGAGGTCTTAACATGCCGCCCCACCCCCACCTGTAACGTTACAGAGGTCTTAACCTGCCGCCCCACCCCAACTGTAACATTACAGAGATCTTAACCTGCCGCCCCATCCCCACCTGTAACGTTACAGAGGTCTTAACCTGCCGTCCCACCCCCACCTGTAACGTTACAAAGGTCTTAACCTGCCGCCCCACCCCCACCTGTAGCGTTACAGAGGTCTTAACCTGCCGCCCCACCTCCAACTGTAACGTTACAGAGATCTTAACCTGCCGCCCCACCCCCACCTGTAACGTTACAGAGATCTTAACCTGCCGCCCCACCCCCACCTGTAACGTCACAGAGATCTTAACCTGCCCCTCCCCCCCCCCGCCAAGATCCTCACAATCCATGTATAGGGCGACCAGCCTGCTCCACACCCGATCACGTGGGCGAATATATCTGGGATGTGAGCTGCGGGGGGTTAACTAATGCCCCCAACCCCCACCCCCCATCTACAACCCTCTCCCCTAGTATATTGCATCCTCTATTATATGATGCCCTCATTTCGGCACCCCACCCTCTCCATCCCACTCCTCTTCCAGCAGCTATGGTTCTTTTCTGCATTCTACAACTGACGCCGCCTTCTCTCCATTCTTTCCTCCTCCTTAGCCCTATACATCACCTGTATAAGCCCTTTACATTTCCTCCCCTACACATCATTCTGCCATCCCAACCTCCCCCCTCTTTCCACATATATCCTATTCCCTCCTTATGCTCCTCTATCTCATTCTCCTTCCCCGTATCGCTCAATGCTCCCGTTTCCACCCACCCAATCCTTGTCCTTCTCCTCCGTCTCCTAGGCCTTCATCCACCGAGTCTTTTCCACCTACTCATCCCCTCCTCCTCCCCCCCCCCTCATACTACACCCCATTTCAGCCTCCCGTCACCTACTCCTCCTCCTCCTCCCGCATTAAGCCACCGAGCCTTCCCCATGTAACCATCCCGCCTGTACCGCCACCCCCCCCCCCACTCCCACCCACTCCTTCCCCTACTCCCCTACAGCCCCATCCGCCCTATCCTTCCCCACCTCTCCACCACCCACCCGCCCCTAGCCCCTTTCCCCTTCCCCCTCCCGGAACCACGCTTCCTATACTTCCCCATCCGCCCTCTCCTCCCACACCTCACCCGCACCCACCCCCGGCCGCCTTCCGTAGCCCGTTTCCCAGGCCCTCGCCTCCCATACTTCTCCCCCCCCCCCTCCCGGCCTACCCTAGCCCCTTTCACCCTCCACCCTCCAGGAACCACAAGCAGACGACGACGGAGCGCACTGCCGAGAGCTTCCACGGTCACCGCCCGGAAACGTCAAAGCAGCCAGAGCCACCTACGACACCACCTACGACATCGCCTCTCCCCTCCTCTCCCATCACCCCCCCCCCCTACCCCCCACCCACTCCCACTTCTTTCACTGCCGCCCCCTCCCACCGTCCCCCAGATCCACTCCACTACCCTCCCCGCCTCATCCACCCCTCCCCCCCCGCCCCACCCGCTACGCCATCCCCTCACCCCATCCTTCCTTCTCCCCCCCCCCCCGCGGCGGCCCCGGTCCTTATACCATGTGATGACACGTGCCGAACGTGCCGCGAGGAATGCCGGGATGTAATATGGCCGCCGCCTGTATACAAATATCAGGAAGTTGAATATGTTGACTCTATAATTTTCAAGGCTGAGTGAGTAGTAGATGGGGCAAAGGGGAAACGCTCCTGGCCAATGCCACACGTAGACGGGGAGAAATTACTGGTTCCTCGTGGCGCAACCTGGTTCCGGACGTGAAAACTAGGCAGTCGGAGAGAGGGGCATTATGGGATCAAATGACGTCACTTTCCGTAGCGCAGAGGAGGCATCACCCAGACATTAGTTTCGGGGCGAGGATTCTGATATATATTTTAGAGAAATGTTGGCCTTTAACGCACAACTGAAGAATTTGTATTATTTATAAAGTCCAAAATCTTAAATATGAGCTTCGTGCGTGTGCTTTTAGCTGCAGGAAATTAGAGCTGATCTTAAACTATTAATCATTAATATCATAGCAGCCTCAGATTCAGGAAGTGTGTGTTTATGTATGCGTTTAAGGAGGAAAGGGCGGGGGGGGGGGGGGGAGGTGTCAACCGCTAATATACCATTGCAAACCCGACATGGTGAAAAGTACAATTCTCACTTTCCAAGTCGTCCTATCATGTGTACATCCTGCAGAATCACACCAGATCGTCAATTTAAATTTGGGCACGTTGCTCTAATGGATTTTCTTCTTAGCCGGGAAAATGTTATTTAAAAAAATTTATTTGTAGTACTTTTTTTACTGGTACTTTGTACTGGCGCTAAGAAGACTTGCATTACGATAAGTAGGTTTTATGGATATGGTTATCCCTGGGCCGTATTCATGAACCTTACTTAGCGCAACGCAAATCTACATAGAAATAAAATCGCACTCAAGGACAGTTTGTAAAATTAGGAAAGTGCCGACATTGTACTCAATATCGTCCCTCCATTATAAACACCAACATTTACGGGTTTGAGAGGCTAGAAATCAAAGGCTGTAATACTGATAATCGAACAATGATCTTCATTTGAGAGCTGGTCGGTATTCATACACCATACTTAGCCATACGCAGAGCCGCGAAAAGATAAGCACAACATTTTAAAAACGATTTTTGCCGGCACCCGCGAGCATTTGTTACAAAATGGGGAAAGTGGTCAAATATAGGACCGGTATTCACGCACATTTTCACGCACGTACACGCACGCCCCATATGACTCTGAGTTACCGCTTACCAAACATCTTTTCCTTTCCTTGCCCTTTGCAAGAGAAAACAAGTGTTATTTTCTGGTATTGTGGCCTATTACGACATCCGGCCCAAAGTAGCCTATTTACACGTGCCATCTTATATTTTTTACAGTTTAGAATCAAGACTAAAAGTCTCTCAAAATGATGATGCATATATGTTTTATATCTTGTTGAGTCCGCCGAGGGAGTTCTTTGAGATTGAGACACGCTGTGACTATGGTTGGTGTGTGGTGTGGGTGGTGGGGAAGAGGGGAGGGTAGGAATGTGTTGTGAAAAATAATCGAGAGACTAGATATATGTATGCTTGCTCGCGCCTCCCGGGCGTCACCCACGCGAGTCCGCAACTCGTTGCGCCCGATAATAATATAACGAAACACCGTGGGTGGAGATTTTTGGCCAATTTATTTGACGTGTTTCTGCCAGACTGACGCTCTCTGTTGTCTCTGATCACATGACCAAGGCGCTTGGGTACGCAGCCAATGAGAGGCTGGCATTCGGTATTCGGCCTTCACCCTTCTCGGGTAAACATATACCGTACTACCCCCGTATGTTTAACTACGAACAATTAACACACGCGGCCTGTCGTTTTCTACTGTAACAACGCCCCCGCGCGAACATAAACCTCACACAGGTACATAACGGGTAATACAAGACAGAATAAATGTACATAGGGGGGAAAAGATGGTTCTTCGTCGACAGCATCAATGTCGCGTTTTCCCCCGTAAGTCTCTATATTGACCAAGTGTTGTTTAATTGTATAGGTGTATGTGGAAAAGACTGGCAAACTGGTTAATGCATAATGCGGTTTTTCTTAAATGTTTAACTTAAACAATCCGTGCAATCCGTCGTAATGAAAGCAGTTACACCCGATATAGCCGGCTAGCAAATCATTAAGTGATTTTATGAATCGCTGAATTCACTTTATGTTAGTCGATATTTCGATTGTCTGTGTATATTGTTGGATTCGAATATGTGCTCCTTGGCTCCGGGCCAATAATAATAATATTATATTATTCATATTATAATGAAAATATGTATATGTATTATTATAATAGAAGTTTACTTGCCATGTAAATATATAAAGAAATAAAATAATAAAATAAAAACCGTTATTTTTTCCCAGCGCAATATAGTGTGGTGTGTTTTATTTACTAATTGAATAAACGAGTTAAATGCATAATTAAATAGTCACTCCTTCAATACATCATTAAATAATAAACCGTTAAAAAATATATATCTAATTGAGTTTCTTTAATGCTCATACAGCGAAATATCGCCTTTAACATATTCTCTGTGAAAGGTACTTGCGTGCATAGATTGTTCTTGGTCATACTATTATAATTAGTTTAGCATATCTACCTTCAAATTAATATAAAATCTTATATCATCATATAAATTATTATGTTGTAATTATGTTGTAAACTAAGCGTATATGTTATAAACAAACTGATAAAAAATCGGAAAAACTCAGGTGCTTCACGTTTCTTAGCGTGCGTTGTGCCTGGCAATTTCTTCCATGGTCAGGGAGGCTGGCAGGTTAGCGCGGCCACAGTCACTTAGGCAACGGCAGCATATGGATTTATCATCTATTTAACTGTACGTATTTCAGAGTAGAAACTAAATGTTAAATTCCGAGTTTTCGCCTGCAGTGAGAGCCACCAAATGACTAGAACGTCGCACAGGCATCGATATAGAGCATAAGTATGTCTGTCTCGTGGGGTCTCAATCAGATCCCGTTAGTTAATGAGCAGCACTGAGACTATAATAACCGCAATTAAAAAAAAAAAAAAAAGAGTTTCCTTTATTCTTACTTATTAGTAGATTATATCGAGCTCACAATAGTATTGTTGAATGAACTACTTTGTCTTTCCATTGTTTCTACCGTGAAAGTCAAAACAGCTGGTGACACATCGAAACCAATTTAGCTGGTTGTTATTCCCCGGTGTTTACTCGCTGACATTCTGCTCATGGTATATGGGGTGATATTCTGGGTAAATGTCATAATTTGCTGACTTTTAAATGGACCACAAATACGTCAAACAAACACAAACCCACGTGCCTTAAATCTTGCTGAAATTATAGCACTCAACGATGAATACGATGCACCCCATAGACCAACACCTTTGTAAAGCATCAAAGCGCAAATGTCAATATTGTGACATCACAATTTCCGAGCACCGCTCCCATGCAGTTATCCCGTCCTTGCAAAGGGACCTCAGTTTGGCCACTACGATAAATTCTTCGGAATAAAAGCCGAAATATGTAATTGAAACACATTCTTATTTGCCTTAATAACTTTGAACCAGTTGATGCCGTGGTGCCAACGATTTAAATGTAGCACAATCACATAGGCCGTCAACTAAATGTACATGGAAACGAATCCACGTCTATTCTTTTCCATCCATTGACATTACCAGGGAAGCAAATATCGCCGCAGCCCATAGCATGCCAAATTCTCTACCCCACTTCGTCTCTCCCCACGCTGACATCTACGACGGAAGTATTGAGCTCCGGGAAGATAGCGGACAAGAATAAGGGAGAGGCGAGGGGGCGGGGGGGGTGGGGGGGGGGGGTCGTTATTGTTGGCAACATTGTCGTAAGCGGCCCCATGCGGTGTGGACACCCACACTCCTGTCAATGCCGCTTAGCACAAAGACCCGCGCCTGGCTTTATGTCCGATATCAATGACGTCATCACCTGCCAAAGCCCGTCCGGACCGCCGTGTGGGTCAGAGAGGGTTAGAGTGGAGGTTAGAGACGCAGTTAGTGAGGAGTGAGGATTAGAGTGAAGTTTACAGTAAAGCTTATACAATGAGGGTCTGCGTGGGGTATGAGTGAAGTTTAGAGTGAAGGTTATAGTGAAGGTTTGAGTGAAAATATGAGTTAGGGGTTGCGTGAATATTATAGTGAAGGTCAGTGACAATTGGAGTAATGGCTAGAGTCAAGATTACAGTGTGGGTGTTCTCATAAATTGAAAATTCCGTTGTACGGAGAATATGCGTGGTCACTATAGATATATGAAGCTGGATTAAAAGCACGATTTTGGCTGTCTGAGGGGGTGGGGGCGGGCTGGACGCCATGCTGGACATACTCGTGGGCATCTTCTGGAAGGAGAGTAAGGCCGGAAGTAAATTTACCACGTGAACACGCAGATAGCTCCGCTGTTCAGTACCGATTAAAAAATTATAATTATCGCCCAACAACAAATTTCTGCTATCAATTAATAAACTTAAAACTATATCTTGCAATTAGGCATAACTCCACCCTGCGTACCCACCCTCCTTTCCGGTTGCACAGGCTGAAACGTGCATTTTCAAAATACAAATTAAATGTAACTAGAAGTTATTTGTCTGCGCGGTGGTGACAATAGCCCTCTGTCCGCACACAAACACAAACCATATAGATGGCGCTGCTGCGGGGATGTGGAGGGGGCGGCTGGCGGGAGTTACGGCGGGGGTGGGGGGTGCTCTGGCTCACCCTTCGCCCCGCCAAGCAAGGCAGTGCCATACATCCGGAGTGACTCCTGATTTGTGATCTGGATCCTTGGAACACACCCCGTTGAACGTGTGGCGTTCAATTAGTGACCGGGGAAAAATGTAAGGACAGCAGACAATACATGGGAGACTGGGTCTGGCTGGCTGGCTCTGTCTCTGAGAAACACAATCTCCCCATGTAACATCGACCAAAAAACATGCGGGGGTGGCCCGGAGCTGGGCAAATATTGTAAGTGGCCCAGTAAGACGGAATCGCTCGTGTATCACTTTGTGACTGTAACCTGTGATGTGAGTAAGTGTGTGTGTGTGTGGGGGGGGGGGGGTGTAGGCAGGAGTGGGGAGTTTAGGGGTAGGAGACGGAGGCCGGGGCTGAAGTGGAGAAGGCGTTGAGGCTGTGACGGGGGTGAGGGAGAAGTTTGGGGAAGCAAGTCGTATGGGAGATGAGGGTGGCTAGGTGCGGGGGGAGGGTGGGAGGAGGTCGGGGGCAGAGGAAGGATGGGGGAAGGAGCGGGGGGGGGGGGCGGGGCGTCAGGAGGAGTCTCTAGGTTTGCAGTGCAATCGTGGGGTGCATGTATGGGAGGAAGGGTGGTGGAAGGGGGAGGGGGTCACGGTAGGGGTGCGGCAGAATATGTTTTCTCTCTGTCACCCTCACTGACGGAATTCCTCAATGTGTGAACAGGTAGGTAGGTGGATGGGGTTGGTGTGTGCTGACGGTAGGTAGATACAGGGAGAGGGAACGTCGATGACGGGACTGATAAATAGTCGTGCGTGTGGGGGTGACGGGACAGTGTGGATGGAGAGAGGCAGTGCGGGGTGCAGGGGTGTGTGGGTGGCGGAAGGTTTGTAGGGGGGGGGGAGGAGGAGGACAAGCGGGCAGACATTGAGTAGGAGTAGCGGGAGTAGCAGAGTAGAGTACAAATGGGAAGCGGATCGTCTCGATATGACTGGTTCCCTGCCGCTCACGTGCCCCCACCGGCTGTAATTGATGCTATCATTGATCACCGGGACGACGCGGCCACTTCAAAGGCAGCCCCGCCAGACCCACTGGGTCAGGTGGCATCCAGTTCCCGTACCCACGCCGCCATCAGTCACCCCCCACGCCCCCTCTCCCCCCCCCGACAACCCCCACCCCCACCTCCTCTCCATTGCCCATCCCCATCCCCGTGACCCTCCCCCACCCTCCTACCATCATGTATCCACCCACGCGATAATGGGGTGGGGGGGGTGAGGAGTTGGTTGAGAGTGGGGTGCGGGGTGGAGTGGTGGATGGATGGTGGGGGGGGGGGAGGCAGGGGATTGGGGTGAGGAGGTGGGGTGGTGGTTGACGTTGGATCGGGGTATTGGGAGAGGAAGGGTGGGGGGGGGGGGGGGCATGAGGTGGGGCAGTTACAGGAGTGCGATTTCAACAGATAATCCTTCGTATGGAGCGGAGGAGGCGTTGAGGCTGTGCCGGGGGTGAGGGAGAAGTTTGGGGAAGCAAGTCGTATGGGAGATGAGGGTGGCTAGGTGCGGGGGGAGGGTGGGAGGAGGTCGGGGGCAGAGGAAGGATGGGGGAAGGGGCGGGGGGGAGGGGGGCGGGGCGTCAGGAGGAGTCTCTACGCTTGCAGTGCAATCGTGGGGTGCATGTATGGGAGGAAGTGTGGTGGAAGGGGGAGGGGGTCACGGTAGGGGTGCGGCAGAATATGTTTTCTCTCTGTCACCCTCACTGACGGAATTCCTCAATGTGTGAACAGGTAGGTAGGTGGATGGGGTTGGTGTGTGCTGACGGTAGGTAGATACAGGGAGAGGGAACGTCGATGACGGGACTGATAAATAGTCGTGCGTGGGGGGGGGGGGGTGACGGGACAGGGTGGATGGAGAGAGGCAGTGCGGGGTGCAGGGGTGTGTGGGTGGCGGAAGGTTTGTAGGGGGGGGGGGGGAGGAGGAGGACAAGCGGGCAGACATTGAGTAGGAGTAGCGGGAGTAGCAGAGTAGAGTACAAATGGGAAGCGGATCGTCTCGATATGACTGGTTCCCTGCCGCTCACGTGCCCCCACCGGCTGTAATTGATGC
>OZ025253.1:36869753-36922876 GCA_964019135.1 Arenicola marina | reverse complement strand
TAATTTGTGATTGATATGAAATTAATAAGCTTAATTGTACCAGGGCTGGAGGCCAGCCAATAGTACGCAATAAACTACTTTTCTAAAACTATACTTTTTCACATCCCTCAACTATCGAAACATGTACCATAAATAATAAAATAAACGTTTATCAGATGAATCATGCGAACGTGGGGTACCACCGTGTGAATGTGCGGATTGGAATGAAGTTATACCCAACACAAGTAAGAAATGAGTGACTTCGCGCCTTCGTATTAAGAATTAATTACTATCAATGCACCATTAAAGAGAAAACAATGCTTTATTAATTAATTTTAGACATAATCGTGCATTACTAACGTAAGTGCGCGATTGTATTTGGTTCCAGATGGTACCAATTTCATGCCATACATGGCATTCCTGCATGGCTACTCAGCCTGTGACATCTTGACTGCAACCCAGAGCCAATCCTTCTCCATCCACCAAACCCCTCCGCGCCCCCAGGACACACCTCTCGTCCCTATCCAGGACAGGATAGACCCTAAACTCCCACAAGGACTTCCCCGGTATCCTACCAGCCCCGTCCTGGTTGGCCACATCTCCAATATTCTCTGACACGTCTGTACCGATGCTTTCAACCCCTGAGATTTTCAAACACCAACGTTGATACTTTCATAGTCCCGTAAAAATAATGATATTCAGGGGTGGATCCACAAAATCTGGATATGGCGGGGGGTGGGGTGGGGGGCGGTTTCAGGGTCGGATTCAGATATGCTGGATAAGGGGTCGGGGTCGGTTTTCATATGTTATATGGTATAAGTTTTGGCCCTAAAAAGGGGGTCCGGAGCCGGGTCGCCTCCCCCCCCCCCCCTGGATCCGCCCCTGATATTTATAAATCGAGAGCATGAATTGAGAAAAGCTGCACACACTTATACCGATAAGCACAAAATAAGCCTAGTAGCTATATGTAGTGGCAGGTCAGACATCATGGATGACATCACCGGCGTGGGGCAGGGCCTTGTAACCCCCAGCGTCATCCCGGTGAGACTGACGTTGAAGAATCCTTTGATGCCGCCAAAGCACGAGCCAATTGCCTGGAAGAAGGGGTCCAGTAGGGTCCGGACTACGGCCCGGATCAATGACTGGAGCAAGCGCAGCACAAGGAACGCGATCTTCAGGACCGGGTGGACGACCCAGTTGATGAGGTAGATCAAAATCCGAAGACGAGTCCCCAGCCGAAGCCCAGGAAGAGGCCGGTAATCATTACCAGGATGTAGTATATGGTCGACTGAAAGCAGAAGGTCAAATGTCGTCAAATGTCGGATATAATGTATTTACAATGTAAACCACTATCACCATGACAACGCTACGTGCTGTAGATCTACCTTATTGTCAGTTTGCAGATTAACGTTAGTTATAACATTACGAGAGTCTTGTTCAATATTAGCTCACGTCATTAACATCACGAGAGTCTTGTTCAATATTAGCTCATGTCCTTAACATTACGATAGTCGGGTTCAAGATTCTTCTGCGGATCAAGGTAAACCGAACGCAAAATTCGCGGTCCGCGTGAATGTTGCACTTGTTGAACTGCACAAATCATGAATATCCTTAAGCAGTGCCATAGCAATAAATCAACGCATGCGTGTTGTGTTATATAGTTTATTATCGTTGTTATAATACGCTTTACAATTTTGTTACGGGTCATAATACGGCGTTACATATATTTAGCGTATTGTGGGGCCTGGACGCCACGTGGGACATCCTCGTTATCTTCCTCCGGGTGGGGGAGTAAGGTCTGGGAGTAAAGTGTACCACGTAACCGCGTTATTGGACCATAATCTCAACGTTCGGTTATGCACTGCGCATAACGCTCGCATAACCGAACTCACTTTTTGAACGGCCCCACTGCCAGTTGGCGTGTGCCAGCCACACTTCACCATGGATACCGCAGCAAGCGACCTTCTGCGTTTAGAACATGCTGGTAAATTGTCCTTGTCAAGCTATACGATTATCTGCATTTTAAGGCAATGGAATACGATTATTCTTTTTTGCTAATTGTTTGCTAAAAATCGTTACTACAGATAAATAAATAGCAATGAGAAAATTATTATACATAGTCTAAGAGTGACACAAAAATAGTGTTATTGGCAATTGATATGCTAAAAAACATTTCCATATAAACCAATTGTCAATTATAAATTGTGTGATTACACAATGAGTAAATAGCTGGTAAATATACTTTGTACCGGTAGATTGTTTCGAGTATTGCAAACAATAATTTATCTATTATAAGAGTTACAATATTTTGGTACAGGTTTTATCCAATTTATATGGATAAAGTCATCAATGGAAATATATTTTACGTAACCATCACTTGTACCATGCAGAATCACAAACATCAAAAATCCAATGAAAGATATTTTACAATTTTTTTTCAAAAAAAGTATCTCACTTGTTTACCACATAATACTCTTTTGTTAGACAATAACTTGTATTTGACTGAAAATCTGATTTATTAGGATTCTCTTAGCTTAATTTGGACGGAGGTTATTTTAGGCCACACAAAGGGTATTGATCAATTGCACGTGTTATTTAGGAAATACTAATGGAAATTACATCTTGAATATCTCGTATAGCCCTACTGAATTCCCCGGGTATTTGACCACTTTTCTCATTCCGTAACAAATAATTGTTTGTTGGTGCCGTCAAAAATCGTTTCAAAATGTTGCGCTTATCTTTTCAAAGATTTGCGTATGGTTAAGTATGGTTTGTGAATACCGACCGCCTCTTCAATGATGATCCTTTGTCAATGATCAGTATTACAGCCTTTGCATTGTAACCTCTCAAACCCGTAAATGTTGGTGTTTATAATCGAGAAACGGTATTGAGTACAATGTCAGAACTTTCCTAATTTTATAAACCGTCCTCAAGTACGATTTTGTTTCTATACAGATTTGCGTTGCGCTAAGTTGGTTCATGAATACGGCACAAGGGACCATATCCATAAACCCTACTTATCGTAGTGCAAGTCATCTTAGCGCTAGTACAAAGCACCAGTAGAAGAAGCACTAAAAGTAAATGCAAAACCGCGTTGGCCGGCTATAAGTAGAAAAACCATTAGAGCAAAGTGCTCACATTTAAATCGACAACCTGGTGCGATTCTGCGAGATGTACAAGTGATAGAACGACTTTGGTAGTGAGAATTATTTTCACTATGTCGGCGTTGCAATGATGTGATTGTTTTTGATCACCCTCCCCCCCCCCCCCGCCCATTTCCTCTTACACGCATGCATAAACACAAACTTCCCGAATCTGACGGTTAGAGGCTGCTTTGATATTAATGAATAATAGTTTAAGATCAGCGTTAATTTCCTGTAGCTGACTGCACACACACGAAGCTATGCGCCATCATATTTTAGACGTTATAAATCATACGAACTGTTTCATTTAGCTTTAAAGACATTTCTCTAAAATATATAACAGAATCCTAACCCCAAAATTAATGTCGGGATGATGCCTCCTCTGCGCTACGGAAGTGACGTCATTTGATCCCATAATGCCCCTCTCTCCGACTGCCTAGTTCTCACGTCCGGAACCAGGTTGCGCCACGAGGAACCAGTAATTTCCCTCCGTCTACGTGTGGCATTGGCCAGGGGCGTTTCCCTTTGCCCCATCTACTACTCACTGAGCCTTGAAAAACATATTCAACATATTCAACTTCCTGATATTTGTATACAGGCGGCGGCCATATTACATCCCAGCATTCCTCGCGGCACGCTCAGCACGTGTCATCACATGGTATAAGGACCGGGGCCGCCGCGGGGGGGGGGGAGAAGAAAGGATGGGGGGAGGGGATGGCACAGGGGGGGGGGGAGGATGGGGGGAGGGGTAACGCAGGGGGAGGGTGCGAGGAGAAAGATGGGGGGAGGGGATGGCGTAGGGTGTTGGGGTAAGTGCGGGACGAGGTGGGAGAGTAGGGGAGTAGGGGAGATCTGAGGGACGGCGGGAGGGGACGGTGGTGAAAGAAGGCGGAGGGGAGGGGAGGGGACGGCAGGGGAGGGGAGGGGACGGCAGGGGAGGAGAGGGGACGGCAGGGGAGGAGAGGGGACGGCAGGATAGGTGGGAGGGGGGGGGGGCGGGACGGGACCGGAGGGGCGGGGGCGGTTGCTCCACGGGACAGGCAGAGGGGAGAGGCGACGTCGAAGGTGGTGTCGTAGGTGGCTCTGGCAGCTTTGACGCTTCCGGGCGGTGACCGTGGAAGCTATCATCAGTGCGTCTGCTTGTGGTTCCGGGGCCGGGGGTGGGTGCGAGAGAGATGTGGGAGGAGAGGGCGAGGGAAAGGGGCTAGTGGAGGTCGGGGGTGGGAGAGGTGGGGGAGGATAGAGCGGATGGGGAAGTATGGGAGGAGGGGAAGAAGTGTGAGGTGTGAGGGAAGGGGGGGGGGGGGTGGGCGCGGTGTGGTTAAATGGAAAGGTTCGGTGGCTAAATGTGGGAGGAGGATGAGGAGTAAGTGGGGAGAGGCTGAAAGGTGGTGGAGTATGATGGGGGAGAAGAGGAGTGGATCAGTAGGTGGAAAAGACTCGGTGGATGAAGGCATAGGAGAAGGAGGGAACGGAGGAAAGGGACAAGGATTGGGTGGGTGGAAACGGGAGCATTGAGCGATACGGGGAAGGAGAATGGGGAAGAGGAGCATAAGGAGGGAATAGGACATATGTGGAAAGAGGGGGGAGGTTGGGATGGCAGAACATGTGAAGGGGAGGACATGTAAAGGGTTAATACAGGAGATGTATGGGGCTAAGGAGGAGGAAGGAATAAAAAGAAGGCGGCGCCAGTTGGAGAATGCAGCAAAGAAACATAGCTGTGGAAAGAGTGGGGTGGAGGCGGTGGGGTGCCGCAAAGAGGGCATCATATAATAGAGGATGCAATATGCAACGGGAGAGGGGTGTAGATGGGGTGGGGCATTAGTGAACCCGGCAGCTCACATCCCAGATATCTTCGCCCACGTGATCGGGTGTGGAGTAGGCAGGTCGCCCTATTCACTGACATGGATTTTGAGGGTCTTGGTTCGGGGGGGGGGCATGCTAAGACCTGTGTAACGTTACAGATTGGGGAGGGGGGCAGGTTAAGACATATGTAACTTTACCGGTTTTTTGGTGTTTTTTTGGGGGGTTGGGGCAGGACAATACCTATGTAACGTAACCAGTTATTTCATTATTTTTTTTTGGCGGAGGGGGGGGGCAGGTTAAGACCTCTGTAACGTTCCAGGTGGGTGGGGCAGGTTAAGACCACTTTAACGTTACAGGTTGGGGTGAGGGCGGTTAAGACCACTGTAGCGTTACAGGTTAGAGTGAGGGCGGTTAAGACCACTGTAACGTTACAGGTTGGGGGGAGTGGACCGGAATGGTTGCGATACCGTATATGGAATGACTTAGGAGACAACCACGCGTGAATGTACTTTGGAAGAAAATTGTGGGAGGATAAAATAGGCCAGTTAAGTGACTGGGAAGAGGGGAACTGAGTTTCCACATGGAAGTTTGCGTGCGGGTGTATTTTTGTGTGTGTTGTTTTATGGGGAGGAATGTGGTCATGGTAAGGTAGGGGGAGTAGTGTTGCGTGAAATAGGGTCTCGTGGGTTAACGGGTAGGCATGATGGAAGACTGGTGTAGGGGTAAGGGGGTGGTTGACTTGGGGCGGGACGGAACGAGGGAGGGAGGGAGGAAGAGAAGGGGGGAGGGAGGGAGGAGGGGGGTTGGGGGATCATAGCGATGCCCCCAAGGTGCCCGGGGTATAACGCCGGCAGTTATTAATTAAGTGTGCCAATTAAGAGGAGAACATTTTGACATCCGGCTCCACGCCGTAGTATCTCCGACACTTAGGGATGACCTTTAACCCGGGAATCTCCACACGCTAAAAGTACATCCACACGCTAAACGTACAATTTCAACATTTATTGTACACTACTTTATGGCATAAATTACACTGAAATTTATTCATACGATTGTACCACTTTTCAAAGCAGAGCACATTCCATGATATATTCATAAAGTTAGAGATACGATGTTTATTAAAGGCTCAAAGTGTCCAAACCAAGTTCAAAGGAAGTCAAAGATAAAATCGGTGCGATTTCGTTTGTCGGTGGATTAACAAGCTAGCTTCGATATGTGAACTGAACATAAGAAGGATGAAGAGCAAGTTTTGCACCCTGTGTAATAATGAATATTTGCGGCCGTCCCATTCATTTCTAAAACCTACTAAGCATTCTTAAACACTTACCTGGTCCGACGGAGAGACACAATACGACGTCTTCAAGGTCCAAGAGATGTTGCGTTCTGTTGAAGTACTCTTTAGTCCGAGAGCATCTGTCGCTGGAGTCCATGTAGCATCTGAATCCTCCATGATGCCATGTGCTTAGACATGAGCGGTCGGGTGTTGGATGTGATGACATGTCGGACTGCAACAATGTTTCCCTTTAGTAATCATCAATGACAAGAACGGGGTCCAAATTGTGCCATTCGTACGATTGATCTAGTATTGCCTAGGGATCGAATATAATCAGATTTGTAAACAAATAACAATACATTTTAATTTTTTTAACTTTTTTAAAAGGAGGGTAGAATAATATTCCATGTTGTTGGCTGTCTGGTCAGTCCATCCCTTGCCCCGCTGTCAAAACGTAACTTGTGTCAAGTACAGCGACGGATTGTTGAAGATAAGGACAGCTTGCGGATCATTCTAATTTTGTTATGTTGCACAAGTTTTACAGACTAGTTTTTAGTTATCAATAGTACATTTCGACAACATATCTTTCCGGTTATCTTGCAATATGTAGCAGCAACTTAATCATAGCAATTCACGTCTTGAATACTTTTTAAAAATGAACCAGAATCCAGTTGAGCCCATACGAATTGCAAAGTATACACATCAGTACCAATTTCTCTCAACATCAAGAGGTCGATGTGCATGTTCAGTTTCTCACAAAGCGGGAATTACGCCTGATGAGACCAAGAGGGATTTCACGGTGTGATTTTTGATTACTGACTTCACGGTAGAAAATCCGCGATATATTGATCTATGGTAGAAAGAAATTAGAGAAATTGACGTCAATTAAAAACAAAAATGTACCAAGAGTAGATCCATGTGGCACCTCACCGTAAGCTTCTTGGACTTGGACTTGGATGACTTGACTTGAGTTGGATGATCATGACTTGGATGATATTGATAAAACATCCAGTGTTAGCATTGAATAATTTATTCGTTAATTTTGTGGGGCAGCTGATTTAATTATTAAAGACATGACATAAAAGGCTTCGAGCTCTCTTTGCTTGAATACATTTATGTACAGCTGATATTTACTCTAAATCCGAAAACGTCTCATGGGGGCTGTTACGCGAAATGAAAATCCTAAGCCTATGCTTGAAATGGACTTTGAATACGCATGCATATTACCTTAAGAGCTCGCTTACGCTCGCTATAATGCAACCTTCGAAAACCGTTCTAGGAACGATGAATTATTTTAGGGTTATAACGGATCCGTTTGGAAACGTTTTTAGAACGTTGAATAATTTTAGGTTATCATGTAACCTTCGAAATACGTTATGAGAACGTTGAATAATTTTAGGTTAAAACGTAACCTTTGAAAAACATTCCACGAACGGCGAATTATTTTAGGGTTATAATAGATCCTCCTCGTAACGTTTTCAGAACCTTGAATAATTTTAGGTTATCATGTAACCTTCCAAAAACGTTCAGGGAACACTGAATAATTTTAGGGTTATAATGCAACCTTTCAAAAATGTTCTGGGAACACTGAATAGTTGTAGGTTATGTTGTAACCTTCTACAAACGTTCTGGGAACGGTGAATTATGCTTATAATGTAAACGTCTAAAAACGTTGAATATTTTTAGGGTATACAATTTTACTGTCGTCAACGACAGTAAACGTGTGGCGTACAATGCTGTGACGTAGGGCCGAAGTGGAGGTGGGCAGTGAGTGGGTGTAGGGGTAGCGGTAGTGCACTAGGGAAAAGTGATTGGTCCGCCAAGAAATGTTTGCTCCGCCAATAAGATGTCGACAACGGCCGATTTACATACGGCGTGTGCGTCTGCCACAAATACACCATCGATATAGTTCGCTTAATTTTGTTGAAAAAAGCCCATGGTGTAATGCTACCGTCTTGTTATCAGACCACGAAGGCATGGGTGTCTGGTGGGTCAGAATAAAAACACGCCATACACGGAAAGAATTGTCCAGGGATCCTCACACCGTCCCCTCTCATCTTCCCTATGTGCTGATATGCATGCATAATGTGTGACCGTGTGAACTGTTGAGCGACCGATGCTTCGACCGTTGTTGCGTCTGTTGAATGAATGAATGACCCTGTAAACCCGGCATAGGACGGGTCCCTTAAGGGGGATACGGGCCCCAAGCTTATAATGTCAGCTCGCATTATTATCCACCAATATACGCAGCTTGATCACGCACCAATGTATTACTAATTTATCACGAATTAGAGAAGGATCAACATCTACACATACCATTGCCACTTGCAAGAGTTATGTCGGAAATAGTTCACCGGAAGGTGTAAGGAACTTTATACTTCTACGTCACATTATCATATCACATCCCAGATGGACTATTGTGACTTCCCATCCAGATGTCCCATCCCGATATCCCATGCCGATGTCCCATCCCGATGTCCCATCCTGATGTCCCATCCTGGATGTCCCAGCCCGAAGTCCCATCATGATGTCCCATCCCGATATCCTATCCCGATGTTCCATCCCGATGTTCCATACCGATGTTCCATACCGATGTTCTATCCCGATGTTCCATCCCGCTGTTCCATCCTGATGTTCCATCCCGATGTTCCATCCCGATGTTCCATCCCGATGTCCCATCCCGATGTCCCTCTGGCATTAATTTAAGGGACTGCATAGTTGTATTTTGACTGGCTTAAGCCCCATCGAGTAGGTTAAGGTGAAGGCAACCACGGTCTGGAGGTAGAGGGTCTAAGGGGAAGTAATACCGGATGGCAGTTAAGGGATCACCAAGATCTATCCTTCTCATGGAGGAATGTTATTTCTGGGTTATTATTCTTTCCAGTAAGAATTCCTGCCATATTTACTTTGCAAAAACACCACATTTGCCAACATCCTCATAATATTCTCCTATGGTTTTCGATTTATATACTTATAAGGCTTGAATATAAGCAAGGTGGAACATGTCTAGCTTCCTAGGTAAAATGTATGAGTTAAGGCACTTGTCATAGAAAGATCACACACCCACGCGCGTTCATACTGTGTCCCAAGTGTCCCTGTTAGTAGACTGAACGGAAAGCCAGTCAAGTCAATCAGGACTAACCTCCCATAATAAAAACGATACCGAACGTTAGAATAACTCCTTTCAGCTTCATTCTCGTTTTCAACAAGGCGACACGTTGAATATAGCTCCGCGCCCAGCCCCGCGCGGCGCGACCAAAGATTAGTTGTCTCACATATATACGTGTGTCCGTCATATATGTTCCGTCAAACAAATGCTGCAATATTTGAAGATCTCCTACTGTTTTCCGAGTGTGTATACAATCTCAATGATAATGGCTAAGCAAGATAAGTATAAATTAATGTCGCTCAATGTACGATGTTTAAATATTAACGAGAGATACAACATGTTTGAATGGCTACTCAATTCTAAAGGCGACATTATCCGTCTTTATGAAACGCTCTGACCATGCAGGACAACTTAAATTCGTTGTGTTGCAGCGAATGGAAAGGTGACGCCTGCCACTCTTATGTACAATTTTGTACATCCTCATATACATTATGGGTTGCTCTGGCGCAACATGTTTGATACTGATATGCCAGGTTGAATTCAATTGATTTAGTAGATTGAATTGAGTTGATTTAGCAGATTGAGTTGACCACCAAAGCTTACCCCCCGCCAACCCTTCCTCTCCAACCCCTTTGCCGGATCAATAAGCCCCTTGTTGGTAACTAACAGCCAGCGGGACCGGGTGTGGCCGGGCCTCACCCTGCTAGCGGGCGGGGATAGGGAGGTGGGGGAGGGGGACGTGGGGCGCTCCGGTAGTCAGTCACGTTTTTGTGCGTTATTCATCAACATTGCGTCACCGCCCGTCTCAAGGCAAATTGTTTTATGTCTGGAGTAGTAGCGCACGTACGTCGTTAGACATCACTGCACACTTGGCATGTATAAATGACTTGCAATCTCCATACGTAGATGGCACTCTAGATACGAATCAGCATAATGTTTTCGCCAAAATCGATAAACTGCACTTCAGATAATAAACACACCTCCACTTACGACGCAGGGTAAGAGATATTACGACCAGGAAGCCTTTTGACTGGTGCAAAAACAACATGTGCCGTTTACCCAAACGACCTGGCGCCAGTCGATAAGGGTGTCGAATTTTAGCTAGCAATTTACAAATCCATAAACAGTAACGTTTCTCGTCGTCATTAAATTATGAGTATTATGATTTACTTCTACACATCGTAACTATAAACATTTTTTGTGCGGTTAAATAGAGTGCCCGCCGGCCCGACAAACTCCCCTCCCAAAATCCAAAAGGCGGATCTCGGGCTAAAACCCGGGGGGGGGGGGTCCCATGCAAAGCCCGCTTTAGATGCAAGAATTCTGTCGCACCCCACATATATGTGATGTCGGGCACCATTAAAATACTTCATGGTGCAAAATGCATTGCTGCCTGTGTTTCAATTTCTGTTAATGCCTGTTAAAAAGAGGTTTTCTTGAGGTGAGAGATGAGAGCTAGTACTTTTGCAAATACGACTTTAAGAGTTTTTAACAAACTCTTATCTGAGGTGGATTGGGGGAGGGACGTTTTAAAACTGTCGTCTCTATCGCACCTGCTACGTATGTGCCGTGTTCGCTGGCAATGCGCGCCTTCGCCAACGACAAGTTGGAACCTGCTATAAAAATGCCCGACTGTGTTCCGTCTTCGTATGAGATCAACAACTCAAAGGACAACACACTTACGCGTTGGTATCAGTTAAGGTGTCACGTTAAGAGCACCAGCGACAGGGAGGGGCATTTTATAACGCACGGGTCGCGAAAAAGGCTTACTATGAAAAACGTCTGTAAAAAGACTGCACCCTCTCGCCCCCGTTCATTAAAACAACATATGGCGCCACTCTTCTTCGCCAGACATGTGGCTTCGTCCGCCACACGTCTGGTCGTTCTTCAATGTTAGGACAAACCACTGCTTCAGAGTAGCTCACGTATAACTTACAATTACTTTTGTATTGTCAAAAATTTGCTTCTTAATGGAAGACAGAAACGAATCCAGACATAATAGGGATTGCGACGGTGTGTATTTTTAAGATCCAGATTTGAACCCTAGTACCCGGATTTACTCATCGAATCCGTATTTTTTACTGTACATCTGTCTTGTATTTGTTTCCGGGGCACTTTTAAATCAGGTTTGCAAATTGTTTTATTAGAGGGAAAAATAGTTGTTACAATTATGGTTGACAAAGGTGACTACATTAGATGGACATTTTTTTACAATTGCGATTAACGTGTTATTACATTTGAGAGATATAATTAGTTTGAAGGTGGTTTTACATTTGTGGAGAAAAGATACTATATTTGAAGGTTTTGCGATAAAAGAGTAAAAAGGGGCTCAACATAACTTTTGTAAAACAAAATAAGCAACAACCACCGCCAGATCCATTATTTTCAACTAGGATCAGAATAATTGATAGAACGAATTTAAGTCCTGATATCATCACACATAGAATAATAATTATATATGGGGAGAAAAAGTGATGAGAAAAAAAATCAATTATACACATAAAGAAATGAAGTACAAATAATTTTACAAATATAATAAACTGAACATATATGCAGTATAATAATTAATAGAAAACAATAAAACACTCGTTACCAATGCACATCATTGCGATATACCTTTTAATGAATGTAAGTATATTCGCTATTTTATGCATGATTTTTATGGCGAAATCAACAATTAGAACCATCAAATGTAATATCTGTTCTTATCATCCTAATATCTGATAGTTTGATACGATGGTTTGTAACAAAAACAAAAAGAAGATTAAGAGAGAAACAACAGAAAAATTAAATTAATTTGAAAATAAAAATTATATGTTTATCTTGGCATACATTACCACACCATAGGATAATAAAAATGTTAACCGCGCGTCATGGCCGCGAGTGAAGGCGATAATAGCGGAAGGTCAGTGGCAATAAAACTGAATATTGCCTATTTACATAGTAATTTATGTTAATTACCTATTTACGTAATAATTTATACTAATTATACGCTATAGTATGAGAACAAAGACATTGGACAAAAATTACCGACTTAATTAACTCGTGACCGGCATTTTCAATTCTCATTTTCCCGAGGTATGAACAAGCTCTTATTATAATACGCGAGCAAACAAACCAGCAAGACAAAGAATTTTGATTGACCGAGATACAACGAACATTTTCGTCATAACAAATACCACATGGAGTGGATGGACGGAGAGGGGGGGGGGATGCAAATATACTACTCGGAAGGGGGCCCCCTGGCACGACGATATCACTGAGAGGGTTATTGATATCTGATAATTGAAGTAGGGGGTGGTTCTTATGGTAGTTACCAAAGCCAACTTTTTTTACAGCGGAAACCGAGTACAGTTTTGCACACGCTGAAATCACCATCTGCATACCGATGGGGTAGATATATATTAGATAACTAGCGAATTGCATTTATTCCGTACGCAGGAGAGTACGGTAAGAGATCTTTTGTGAAAATACAGATATACAACATACGTACATGATATCACAGTAGAACAGGAACATTTGTCTCAAAGCCTAATGTTACCACAAGGCACTGGTGATTTGCCTTGCCAAATTCTAGGCAGATATATCAGAGCGAACTTCTACCGGCGCGAAAAGTCCATGGAATCGACTGAAAAACCCGACGACAGCGGCAGCGACGACATCCCATTGGGTGGCGTAGAGTGCGCGGAACCATCCGACTGGGACGACTTCTTCGAGCAGAACACACTTGACGACCAGCAGGCCGACGACCACATCCGTGGTAAGACCTAGTGGTCGTGCCACGCCAAAAACGTTATATAATACTATTCTCATGCGGTTACAAGCTTACAAATCATAACGTCCCAATGATAATGAGGATGTGTGGCTGCATAGCGATCGTGTCAATGCTTATGACCATTGATTACAAAAATTGTAGATAATTTAAAGATTAGCTTCACATTCAATGATGTATTGCATCGTTTTAGGGATTAAACAAGCCTTAAACAATTAACTTTGATAAAAATTAAATATTACAAATCAGTTTAGCCAAAATTGCCCGATCAAACTGCCCCTGACAAAAAGACCATCACCCTTCATGTAATGTCAGTCTTTCTATGTTGCCATCTTGAGTCGAAACTTGGAATGTTTACAGGGCGATAAAACAAGGGAAATGCCCTTGATACTGAATGGCCATAACTTATATAGCTTCGGGCTGCATATCTTCCAAATGCCATAGTAGTTTTTTCTTTTAATATTATTGTAATTTGTTCGGGTTTTTTTCACCGGATTAGGCTACTAAAACATTAAAACGAAAAAACAATTTCTTTAAATTTCCTACATGTGCATCATTCTGTAAACAATCACTTTCACCAATATATGCTAAATAGTAATAGGTTATTACTGTACCAATATATTACATAAGTATTTAAAGTGTAGCTACTAATCACGAGATGTGGTAATGTACTGTACAAGACACTAGGATAGACTGTTTAAACAGCTTAAAACAGTAACGTTTTCCCATGAGAAACCTTGACTCAATATTATTCATAATTGAAATATTAACTTGCTTGCCCAGTTGTCATGCTGGTTTACAGATATATACCAGACCCCGATTAAACTGCACTAAAACCCTTTAGAGATTAAACAATTTGTATAATATATTCGTTCATTGAAGGCAATGCTGATGCGATGAGCCCCACGACAATGGCGGCGCAAGGCAATGATGTGGCACTCATAGTGAAAGATCCTGATGAACCGGAGTTCCACGATGGCGAACTACACTCCACAGTTTCCACTGAGACACAACTCAGCCATATACAGCACATTAAAGATCAATGTGCTGAATTTAACATCAGGGTTTTAAACCACGACTATTGGCTTCGGGGTATATATCCCGGCTGCATAATCCTTGTCCTGATGGTTCGGAACAAAGAGTCTTTGGATCGGCTCTCGCGACCGGACAAGCGCAAAGAATTGGACGAAAAATTGGTCAATTTTTTGCACGAAAACCCAGCTGTTGACCAAACCGATGTGGATCGAATCGTCATCAGGGTTTCGGACAAGGACATACACACTACACGTCTCTACCTTGAGCGAGGTAAGCCAGTTGATATTTATATACTACATGGGCGACGACAAGCATAAGTTAAAAACACACATATATATATATGCTCGTTTTGTATGAGTAACGTTGGCACATTTACATCCAAAATTCTATATTGATTGCGTAGTGCATAAGAACTTGAACGTCTTTTTTATGGGCAACGTAAGCCGACTTGTAATTCAGCCTGCATTAATGATGTAGCATATAAGGACCCTTCTTTCGTTACTTGTGAATACTTGTCATTAAATATAAATTTTAACCATTGCATTGATGACGTAGCGCACACATTTCTCGTCTGTTTGTGTTATCTATATAATGTTCACTAAATCGATTTTCTTCTTGTAGAACCACTGGAAACCCAAGTGAGGTTTGCCTACTGTCGTGACGCAAACCTCTGGTACTGGTCACATGACCTTGACCTGTGGCACCGTGAGGACCTTTTGGTGGTTCAGGATGGGGATCTGCAAGGTCGGCGCCTGAACGAAGCAGACCTGCAACGGCTGGCCAACCTCAAGTGTATTAAGGTGGATCCGCGACCAGGCACTCAATGTCCTATATGTAAGTCCAATTTTTTTAATATGCGGGGGCCGTGTCCTGCCATGTTAGTCATGGCAGTCAGTAAGGTTAGTCAGTAATATGATTTAGTCTGCGACGTAAAAGGCAATTTTTGCGCCTCAGCGTGTGGTCTATGAATACAACCCCATATGTGTGCATACAACAACGTTGAGAATATACTGCTTTTTTGGAGATATCATCATTATTTGCGGCGATGATTTATATACTGGCATGAGGATTTGCCGAATAAAGTGGTGCATACTAAATCACCTGTTGGGGTCATGGCACTGAAAAGTCATCACACCAAGAAGAGTTAAAGTCCGACAAATAATGTGAATTTGGTTCGGCATATATGTCAACATTGATGTGTGCATGTTGTGCATGTTGTGGTACCGCCATTTTATGTTTTATGTGAATCAAGGTGTCCTGAAGAAATTTCATCCGCAAAAGGTGCTGGAAGGCGAAGGTATGATACATTTGTCACTTGGCTACACGTTTGGCAGAGTTTCTCAGCATTATAAAATCTGGAATTGTTCAAATGTAAAGGACGTTTAAGCACTTTTGCAACATTGCTTGTGCTAACCTTTGTCTCAATTTTGGCAGCTTAGCAAATGAAATGTTTCTAGAATATAACTATAGCGCGGATTAGCGGGGTCTTATGTAATTTTGTTGGCCAGACATCAAGCTGTAACAGCCCGCCAATTTTCATTTAATAATGAAAATGAAGGGCTGCTACAGGTTGATTGCGGGTCCATTAAATGTCTAACACCATGCAAAACTCGCGCTATTACTATGAATTGAATTAAAATTAAAATTTACCTCACATATTTGCTGGGCGTTAACAGGTATCCTTGCTTCTTTGGTTTAACTTTCGCATAGGACGTTCTAAGAAAAATGTTTAGCGTTCACAAACCTCCCCATATTTGTGAGCTGGTTGCCTTATTTACCCAATATCAGTATATATCAATAGATCGTGACCAAGAAACGTGGTACGCGCAGCTAAGCAACTGGGCGGCGAGGCTGGCCATTTAAATCTATAACCACAATTCGTTTGGGCGTGGCGTCATATTTCATTGTTCTACGCAATGTAAATATGGCAGCGACTGACTATTCAATATACCGCAGATCGGTTTGGGTCAGATTGCAAGATGTTAGCGCCCTTCAGATTTAATTATATTGTACTTGTTAACACGACCGTCAACTAGTAATAATGAATGACCTTTTCATGTACCGCTTATATTTGTTCTGGTAACCTTATGGATGACAACACTGATAACGATGAACGTATTGCATATAGATAAACATGTTTCAAGTCTGCCTACCTCTTTGCTCCGCGTGCGTTTGACATCACCTACTCGACATATCATATAACCTTGCGATGTCCTTTCCAGAGCCTGATCAGAGGGAGGACTGTCCTGAAGCCCCAAACAGTCCGCAGATGGCGGTAAGTGCAGGAACCAATGCTAGACATTGACTTCGCTAACAGTAAGTTGTATGACGGAATCATAATGATTGATCATTCCCTGACTCGATCCACTGTTGTTGTTACGGTGTCCGTTAGATCATATGTTTGTAATTATTATGGCCAATTGCATTTTCAGGTGATTCCACGTCCGAAACAGAGCGACCTTGACACAATTACTAAGTAGGTCTCAAGTGTGGTCAGTCGGTTTTATCTAGCGGTATAATAACACAACCACAGATAGGCCAAAGCATTGTTTTCACAAATGGAATGATGATAACAATATTTTCTTCCCTCCTATCTCTCTATTCATCCTTCCTAACACAATTGTCTACTTCTGTAGATTACATTCAATTTTATCTCAGCACTCGCAGCTAACTTTAACTGGCTATCACCGTTGGTAAAAAAAACTCAAAGCTTAAATTAAATGTTAGGATAACAAAATATGAAGTGACTGATGATATTTAATACAAAATAGACATGTCTCTGCATTTGCTTCGCTGTGAAAAAATGTGACAACAAGAATTCATGCCACTGTGCTTTTCATTTACCGCATAGTTTGCCTGATGACTATAGTCCACGATCTAGCGAGGGCGAGCGAGAAGAGCCTCCAAAGCACGCTATCCAAGGCCGTGAAGTATGTATGATGTTCGATTTAGTGAATTACTCGTTTTACTGTTGTCGTAACTGTGTCCGTTACATGATATGTTGATAATTATTAGTTCAAAACGGCACAATTGTATTTTCAGGTGATTCCATTGCCAAAACAGCAGAAACTGGACACAATTACTTAGTAGGTACCAAGTGTGCTCAGTCGGTTTTTTTCCAGAGGTGTTATAACAAACTACAGATAGACCAAAGCATTGTTTTCACAAATGGAGTGATGATAACAATATTTTCTTCCCTCCTATCTCTCTATTTCTCCTTCCTCGCACAATTGTCTACTTCTGTGGATTACATTAAATTTTATCTCAGCACTCGCAGCTAAATATAACTGGCCATCACCGTTGGTAAAAATTCACTTTGCTAAAATTAGACTCAAAGCTTAAATTAAAGGTTAGGATAACAAAATATGAAGTGATGATGATACTTAAACAAGATAGACATGTCTCTGCCTTTTCTTCGATGTAAAAAAAAATGTGACCACAAGAATTCATGCCACTGTGCTTTTCATTTCCCGCATAGTTTGCCGGAAGACTACAGTCCACAATCTAGCGAGAGCGAGCGAACAGAGCCTTCAAAGCATGCCATCCAAAACCGCAAAGTATGTATGATGCTCGATTTAGTCAATTACCCCTTCTGGCCTCGACGGCTTTCACCGCCGTCATTATCGTAGTGGTGGTCATCGCTCCAAGAAGAAATGACTATCAGCGTAACGCCTTAGCTATACTGAAGAGTAAATATCATCGTTGCAAATGAATAAAGTTAGCCTTTTATCTTAAGCAAATTATTGCATGCGATTAAGATAAAGAACGAAACTATCGTTTCCATTCACTGTTCACTGATTCGTATGGCAATCCCGTTTGCAGGTGAACGCGTGTTAATTGGTGATGTGACGTGGCCCGGAAAGGCAGACCAGTGCAGAAAGGCCAATGATGAAGATGCCATGTATGAAATTCTGAAAGCTGACGGCAATTCTAGAAATAACTTTTGAAAAACTGAGGAATCAAGTGTTGCACTTATAACGAAGTGTTTTGCAAATGCAATGACTGGGCAGGGGGTGGGGAGGGGGGGGGGAGATTGCTGCCCGTTGTCATGGAGCTGAGGTTCACTATATGCCCACAACATAGTTTACGCCAACAGTACGATACATAGTATTGGCCAGGTTGTCAAACGAAAATAAAGACGTGTCAACGTTGCCTTTTATTAACATTCCATTTAAGCAATATGTTCTGTAATATTGATATTACCAATCTCTTCTCTATGTCAAATAAGTATATTCTGTCTTGAATTTAAATCCTAAAAGCCCGTGGGCTATTCTAAAATGTACAAAAACGAAGATGGCGCATGTAAGTAGGCTGCTGTAAGATTACCCTGAAGACTGGATTGCGACTGGGATTGAGAATGGATTGAAACAGTATTGAAGTTAGGCAAGTGCTAGCGTCTACAATTCTGTGGCATGTGTAATTAAACGGCATAACTTTACAGTGGTTCACCGATAGGCGCACAATTGAAATATGATTTGCGTGGCTTACACACAAAATGCAATAATATTGTGATTACCATAGCTTGATAACGCTCGATAACAGTCGATTGCAACATAATTGATTTCGACAATAAAAAGCGTGTCGCAAGTGCGAAAAGTGATCTGTTTTTTTACTTTCACTCATATCAATAGACTTAAAATAGAATTGTTATGGTAATCGTTTCACCGATCTATCATTTTGAGTAGGTGTTATGCAGTTGGAAACTAACAACATATTATAATTTAACACCGACACCATTATGCCATCTCACTTCTTTAAAACTAACGGGTAACGGGCGCAATATAATTGTAAATGTCGGCCAATCGTGAAACAATTGCTAGATGTTGGCACATTGCATCCGTCACTGGATAACATGTAAACTGATGGAGCCACGCTAAAGTTACTAAACGTGATATTTGAATTATACGTGTAAACAATTGCGTATAACGACATTAAATGCATTGCAAATGACAAATGTATGCGTCATCTGGGCACGAATTTTGTGCTTTTAAAGAACATTTCCGGATCTTGGAACATGCCTTACAATAGAAAAAAAACAATAGACTGTGATCTGAATTCTGTTGAATTAGCTAGCAACATCGGGAAACACAGACTACACGTCACAACTTTCACGTATAAATGCATTGCGAGATCAAATATTTTACCTATATCAGTCCGGCATATAATGGTGTCAAAAGGCAAATCCACTATGTTCTTACTTCTGACAATCTAGCGCGATATGTCACCAGCTCAAAGTTCCTACCATCGCTTATAACAGATCATAACGCTGTCATAGCGCACATATACGCTTTCAATTCTACACATAGACTCAAGGCAAAGGGGTATTGAAAGTATTGATGATAACGATAGTAAGGTATAATTGGAGGAAAACGAAGATACATAATGCGCTAAGCATTGAAATGAGGACTCAGTATGAAGGTTAAATTACTCGTTTTGAATGAGAAATAACAATTAGTAACCAGGCCAAGGCCGACTACATCATTTAAGCCTTTACTGTCTAACCCATTACACAGTGTGCCAGGACGGATGATCAGTTCAGACCAGATGGGATTTATAAAAAAAAAATAGATTGATAGTTAACAATGTTTGATTAGTCGACGAGCGATCACGGAGGCGAAAAAGAGACCGTATACTTTCATTTCTGGATTTCGAAAAAAACTTTGTCTCAGTGGAATGGGGTCTTATGTACTAAATGTTTCAAAAGTTAAACTTCGGGCCTAATTTCATACGATGGATACAAGCCATCTATTCTCGCCCGTCTGCTCGTGTAAAAAGCAACGTATATTTATCCCTGTCGTTTAATATAAACAGATACAAAGTAAGGATGTCATTTATCTGCTTTGCTGTTGTATAGTTGTACAAGTTGTTTCTACAAGATTGAAACAAAACCAGGATAAAGTTATGGAAAGGATTATATGTAATGAACTGTATGCATATTGCGTGGCATGTGGGCTCCTAACATGGCGAAACGCCGGATTTAAAAAAAACAAATCCACGACTAATCAGCTACTGCATCTGGTGCAAAAAATGTATAGGGGCCCAGAAGCCAACGAAGACGTCCTCTTAGTGTTTTAGACGTGTCCAAGGCTTTTGTTAGAGTGTACAAGCTGGAGTCTTTTGGAATATGCGGGACACTGCTACAGTGGTTCCACAGTTACCTATCTGGTCGGTCTCAGAGGGTGGTAATCAGAGGGACTCACTCCGAATGGAAAGAAATTAACTCGGGCGTTCCACAGGTTTCCATATTGGGATCTCTTTTATATCTTGCTCCACGAAACCATAATTGAACCTTTGTCTATTCGACGTCGTTACTGTGCTCTCTGCCATCTGCACAAAATAATTCACGGCTTAACACCCTCATATTTGCGAAGTCTATTGCCGCCCTTTGTCAGAGATGTCTCTTCTCATTTCTTGCGCAACACTCACGATATCGCTAATCCGCTATTAGTTTCTAGACTAAAGTAGGCCTACTGATTGTCTGAATTACGTGGATATACCTAGAAAGAATATGGGAAGTGTTGCAGATTTCTAGTGCATCTCATCTAGTCTATAATGATCGCTAACATAAGTGGATTCATAATGCATAACTAAGGCATAGCTACTCGGAAAGGTAATGAAAACTATGGGTGTTTAAATCTGTAATGAGGTCGATATACATAAACTGCATGTCAAACAAATGAAAATGTAGGAATGTATGTTTGATTCAAATAACAAGAGAGATTGAAGTGATAGTTAAGTGATGAAATACTGAGTACGTTCCTATGATCATTCATAAAACAAAACTGGCATGCAAAACTACATTTGGTCAATAGCAGCTTGTGTGATATACTTCATATGTTAACAATATGAAATTCATAACTGTATTTTCGCTAAATAGTTACATTATATCATAATTCCCCATAATTGAACCATCAAGATCATATTCAACTTTAACCAAATTAGACAAAATTTAACTAAAACGATGAAACCTTGAAAGTAAGAGAACAATTCAATGTCTGTATTTTCATGGAGAATAGATATCTCACATCTTTCTAGGATATGACATATCCTTTACATGGTAGAAGTATAACCCTATAAGTTGGGGGCATGACTTTGCAAAAAAAGAAAATTGGGTCACATAGATACAGTATGACGAGACCTGAATGTTCCATTAAGCACCATTTAACTACATACATTGCTGGATAAATCAAAATCACCTTTAAGATTACGATTTAGATGTGGTTAGCAGTAGTAAGTTGACCAAATCTCAGACAAAAATAATTTCAAACCTTGAATATAATTAGCACCTCTGCAACTTACATGATATGCTCGAAGCCAATTAGGTTGAGTAATAAGAAATAAAACCATGGTAATTGGCTGAGCTGGATGTGACAACTACCCTAACCATGCTAACTCTCTGTGAAAATAATTTTACTATAGGTGATCAGCATCCATTAACTGCCATTATATATATTTATATAAATGCAATGTTCATTGGTATTTTCACATGGGAACAGCAATAAAAAAACAGGCACAAAATAAACAACTTTAGGCAACTTTGTACGCTTAAATTGCTGCTAGGGCATAACATTTCAAAGAAAGTGGATTAGCACCCCCCCCCCCCCCTCACCCCACCCCTAGCCCTGTGGCTCAGTGGCTGTAGAATGGGCAAAAATCTAACAGGGCGGGGGTAGACGGGCCCTGTCAGATTTTTGCCCATCCAACAGCCACAGAACTAGGGCTACCCCCACCCCCCTCACGCCACATCCCTGGATCCAAGCCTGGTCAGCCTGAAATTGAAAATTGTAGTCATATTCCCAGGCTAGCCTAAAATTAGGTTACAGCAAAATTGCCAGGGTCAACTGTGACTGCCACTGACGCAGTGACTGTGTGTGTTTGACACAGTGACAGCCCGAGACAGTAAAAATTTGTCACACTGACCACACCGACGGCGACGCGAATGGCGTAGAATTACAACCAGTTTTGCACAATGAATAAAGTAACACTTATCTGTGATCGTTGTTTGATCACATTATCAGTTTCTGGTTTGTTAATTTGCTTTGTGGAATGGGGATTTCAAGCGGTTTAAGCATGCAGGTGAGCAAATCTAGCGGACGACCAGCCATTTTGTTAAACGGAGACGCTCATAGTTTACGATGCCGGTAGGTGGCGTTCCGTTTACGGGAGCGGCTGTGCATGCGAACGCGAACCTGCCAGTGAAAGCGGAAACAGTCAGTTGCAGGTCGAACACCAGTCTGGCTTGTAGGAAACAGCCCGAGCGCCCTCTGCCGGGAGTGTGGTAAGGAATATTTAGCGCGGCTCGGATCGTTGAACTCATAAATGTATTGTAATTTAAAGCGTAAATGAAGTGTTTGCGTTTCATCAATTTATCAGTTACCTTTTTAAGGTAGATAATTTAATTAATAAAGACTTGACATAACACATTTCAACCAGTGTTAAGGGGATAATTTGTTGGTGCCGCGGAAATTTGCTCTTTACTCAGAAACGTCTCATATGGGCTGTTACGCGAAATGAAAGTCCTAAGCCTGTGCTTGAAATGGACTTTGATTATGCATGCATTTACTTTAAGAGCTCACTCGCGCTCGCTTTAACTATATTTTCTGCAGGCTTCATCACTGTTTTATAATTATTAAGAGAGGTGAGCATGCACATGTCTTGTACGTTGTTGCAAACCTCTACAAAGAAATAAAGCTTATACTAAATTGTGTTTAGCTAGGACCACTCAGAACCAACCTCTTGATGTGATGAATGCCCCATTTCCAATCAATCAAAACGTACAGCATGACTAGGGCACGTTGAGCTTTGCGATCGCATGCATGCGGTTAGTACGTCATGCGTGCATGCTGCAACGTAGATCGACCTGCTACAAATCCTTGCAATTAGCTGCATAGCTTATTCTATGTCGTCGCCGTGGCCCCATCATGTGTCGGGCCATGTTATGTCATCAAAGTCAGTTTGAGGCCACGATGGTTTTCTGCTGCCGATTTAAATCAAGATTGATTCGTCACTTATCCTATTTGGAGGGTATACTTGTATGCTCCAGGGGGCTTTTTTCGACACGGCGATTTTTAAAATCTAATAAAATTTCCATAGAGTTTTATTAAAATCTAATAACATTTCCATAAAATGTCCATAGAGTTTTATTAAAATCTAATAACATTTCCATAAAATGTCCATAGAGTTTCTATAGAGTTTCCATAGAGTTTCCATAGAATTTCCATAGAGTTTCCATATATTTTTCATAACGTTTCCATAGCGTTTCCATAGAGCTTCCATAGCGTTTCCATAGAGCTTCCATAGCGTTTCCATAGAATTCCCACAGAGTTCCCATATAATTCCCATAGTCTCCATAGTCTCCAAATTTAGAAATTCTGCTCTATTTGTATTCCTACCAGTCATTGGATTAGTTCATTCATTGTATCATAATAACTTATGGGAGGTTTATCTCGGCTGATAACGATGCAGTCGTTCTATTGCCAAGCAACCGTCGTAATCGAATCATTGTTGGCGTGCTGCGATATCACGTGACTGCATGAAACTAACGCTGACCTGATGAAACCCGCAACCTTAAAGTAAACTGGGTCACTGACTATTTTCAACAAAGCTAATTTTCACAGTTTCTGAAAAATGATCATCCCTACTTTTCGCCGGGCATAGCCGTCAGGGTATTTATCAGCCATGTAGTCATAGAACTCATCAACCTACAAAGAAAGAAACAGAATGCACGACATAATCGCGTTTGATTATTATGATTATAATGGTTTATTTTCCTAATAGGTGATCTATTGCTGAGAAAGAACACTACTCATAGCCACTACCGCTATTCACTCAAATCCAACGGCAATTGTGCCGACTGAATCCAATTGCAGGATGCTTACGCGATATCGGAGGTATTACTGTCACCATGGAGGAAACTTACATTGTAGAGTATCTTATGACTAGTTGATCATCCGTGGGCGCAAGGAGCAGCTAGAAAGGTACACTTACTTGTTTGTCGTCGAGAAGTATCCCGGCCAGGACGCTCGCCATGAGAGGGTTCCTTGCTTTGAGACAGTGGGTCTCTACGAGACCTTCATCTTTAATAAAAAGTGTATATAAAATCTTCATTGCTTTAGTGTCACCATATCCCCTACTGAGGTCGACAGATTACAACCAAAAAGATATACCCGACGTGAGCGGGCCGTGATCTAAAGATGTCATATCACGAAATGTCGTGGTTACTGTTAACGCGACTAACTAAAGACCGAATGAATTAAAATAGCGTAACTGAATTTAGCGTAAAAATGTACGGAGGGATGTCATCGACTAACATATGTGATTGTAACTAAAATCGTTCAGGCGTATCATCTATTGTGTAACAAAATGTCCCCAGAATTAAACATTACAAAGCTATAGACATGTCGCTTGTAATGAAATAGGATTTACACCTACCGGATATAATATTGAACGTGTCCATGAGACCTTCTTTCAAGACACCCAGATGGTCACAGCTCACATCGCGCAATGAAGCTGTGATAGGAACATTAGATATGGTATGCGATGCGGACACGCACGCTTGTGAAGGACATTTAACATAAAAGGCTAAGTTGCATGCACTTGATTTCATTGATATTTATATGACTGGAACATCTCGCGTTACCCGCTCGCTCACTGCCAGACACCTATGTTTAAGATTTTCATCCAATTGCACAGACCTTCGCGGTCTACTGCCTTTGAAACCTCAGTTATGTAGACTGTATGTATATTGGCTCCAACGCATTACACGACGTAACTAATGTGAATGCATATTAAAGTGGCGATTATACATTTTCATTGTCTGTGCGAACTCAATAGAAATAAATATCCCCCCATGGAAAAGGACCTTTACGGTACCTTGGTGCTGCGTATCTTGGAAAATTGAGTTTCCGGCTATACGGGTCTTGGAGTGAGCAACAGCGACATGACCTCCACGCTTCGTCCAGCAAGTTTCGCACATAAACAGCGGATATCGGCCTCGCCCAGATAGTACAGACAGTGCTGAGCTAGGATCAAGTCAACTGTTTCGTTTGGTCCGATATCATTCTGAACGACATTCCGAGTAATGTTAGCCTGAAATAAAAGGTCGATTAATCATATTGACATCGTCTGTTCATATTTTGAGTCATAGCCGAATGGAGTAACTCCACTTTGGCAAAAAGACACTTAAAGTAATATACTTACATGCGCCATCTTAGATTTTTTACATTTTAGAATCAGGACTGAAAGTATCTCAACATTTATGATGCATATGTCTGATATCTCTTTGAGTCTGTAAAACAAACATTTCAATATGAGGCTGCGCGGTTTATTTATATCGCGCGCGGACGTGATAGCGAGCCGCGGCCGACATCACACACAAAATAGCGAACTGCGAACAGGCGTGCAGGGATATAAAGCCGGCCACCAGCTTCTGCTCCGTTGACCAAAATGCTTCTCTCCGGATAGCCCGCGGGCTTTCGGGATTTAAATCCAAGACAGAATGTACTTATTTGACATGGAGAAGAGGTTGGTAATACAAAATAATTACGAAATATATTGCTTTAAGCGGACACTGCACCAGAGTGCTAGAGGGTCGTCACAGAGATTGGGAATGTTGTGTTGCCATTTTGCGGGTTGACGCCAATGTCTCTGTTACAAAATAACCGAGGGTTTGGTTAGGCGAATTGATAATCAAATCCGGATATAAGAAGAACAACAATATTTGTTTAGGAGTTCGTTTCATATTCGCTCTATTTAATTCACATATTAAACACGTTTTCATGCTTTGAATTCTTTGAAATATAAATTCTCGGACAAGAGCTACTTAACCTTCACTTATCGGTATTCTTCTAAGTCGTTCTATACACGTTTCTCTTCCAAATGCATTTACAGAATATTGTCATTGCCGCACACTGGTGCGTTCTTTTACTGTTGACTAAAGCATATCTATATCAAATTATAATTCAAATACGAGCTCAGATTTTATCTTTGGCTTTCACGTACTGCTGATTCATTTACACACAATGTACATGCTAATGTGACATTGGTCACACGAGGGTCATGTTGGAAATTTGACTGTTTCATAATGCGCCTGGTGACATTTTGATTTGTGACTTGTATCCCACCTGTATCTGTGGGACTTGCTCAGCCAAGGCAGTCTCCAGAATGGCGGCCGCTTTGACATCCGGCTCCACGCCGTAGTATCTTCGACACCTAGGCATGAGCTTCAGCACAGGAATGTCGACATCTCCACACGCTAAAAGTACAATTTTAACATTTATTCTACGCCATTTTGTGGCATAAATTACATTAAAATCTGTTCGTACGACTGTACGACTTTCAAAAGCAGGTAACATTCCATGATTTCCTTATCAATTTAGTGATACGATATGGATTACAGGCCCAAAGTGTCCTAACCCAGATCGAAGGAAATCAAACAGATCAAATCAGTGCGAATTCGTTTGTCGGTGGATTAATAAGACAGCTTCGATATGTCAACTGAACATAGAAAGGCTGAGGAGCAAGTATTGGGCCCTTGAGCCTCAACTGAGTGAGCAACCTGTGTAATGAGGAATATTGGCGGCCGTCTCATCGATTTATGAAGCTTACCAACTAAGCATTCTTAATCACTTACTTGGCCCGATGGAGAGACAGGATACGACGTTGTCAAAGTCCAAGAGATATTGCGTTCTCTTGAAGTACTCTTTAGTCCGAGCGCATCTGTCGCTGGAGTCCATGCAGCATCTGAATCCTTCATGATGCCACGTGCTTAGACATGAGCGGTCGGGTGTGGGATGTGATGACATGTCGGGTGGCAACAGTGTTTCTCTCCAGTAATCACCAATGACAATAGCGGTTCAAGTCAAAGGGGATGTCAAAGTTCTGCTCCGAAATGTGCTGCCTTCCGATTACTGTATCGTGGCATTCATGCTATTGACCCAGTCATGCCTGGGTAACGTGCGTCTAATTTGTAAACAAATAACAATTATTTTTTGTTATTTTTTTAACTTTGTTTAAAAGGAGAGTAGAATAATATTCCAGGTGGTTGGCAGTGAGAACAGCCCATCCCTTGCTCCGCTTTCAATAAGTAACTGCGAAAATTGTTGGAGGCTCAATAATGTTATGTCTCAATTATCAATATGTGTAGTATCTTTCAAAACAACATATCGTTCTGGTTCTCTTGCAATATGTAGCAGCAACTTAATCCTAGCAAACCACGTCTTAAATACTTTTCCAAATGAACCAGAATCCAGTTGAACCCATAGGAATTGCATAGTATACACATAAGTACCAATGTCTCTCAAATATCAAGAGATAGATGTGCATGTTCAGTTTCTCACAAAGCGACTTAAATACCGTAAATTACGTCTGACTGAGATCAAGACGGATTTCGACGTATGATTTTTCAGTACTGAATTCAAGGTAGAAACAAAATCCGTGATATATTGATCTGTGGTAGAAACAAATTAGAATCAGCAATAAAATACCGAATAATTCCTACTGGCCTGGGCAATGCTATTGACGTCAATTAAAAATAAAAATGTACCAAGTGTAGATCCATGAGGCACCTTCTTGGACTTGGACTTGGATGAGTTGGAGTGGCTGTGATACACATACTGGTGCCTAGCATCTACATAACTGTCCAGCCATTGAAGCGCGGCATCACGAATCCCATAGTGCTCGAATTTCTATAACACAATTCTGTGATCAACCCTGCCAAATGCTCCTAAAGTGAAGTATTCTTTCAGAGAGCTGATATCATTCGGTATGTTAAAAGGACCAACACCAAAGTGGGTGGAGCGGTTAGCATTTGCCAGCACATGGTTCAATATAGCACGGTACATCGGCCAACTTCACGAGAAAAATACCTGAAAGCTTGAATGTTTCTGTTTGTTTAGCCCTTCACGCCGGAAAGAATTGGGTTGCTGTCAAAGAGCCTTCCTGTAAAAAAGTAAGCGACACTCCCCGTGTTTTTAATTCCATGGATGTTCCTCGTTAGCACCGTGACCGCTTGCAACATACTTGTCCATATTTTCCCACGCAACATATGTCAACACGCCGGCCTCACGCTTCTCACAGCTAGCCTTGCCGGCAGGTTTAGACCGCTGGCGCACCCAGACGGAGGGTTGGAAGGTCACCATACGTACATATGCATATATACATATATACATGGGGCGATGGTTAACATATATATATATATTTATATATATATATAGGCCTAGTTATCTATCATGTCCTTTGTGGTTAAGCATCGCTCTCGAGCAGCGCTGATATCATTTTACCGGGCCAAGTCAACAATGGGTGGCTAATCGGCCTATTCACAGGTAAGACAACGCAAGGGTCCACGCAAATTAGAAATGTAGGTCAGAGCATGACCTGGTCTAATTAGGTAAAACGGCTGTTCTTACGCGTGCACTCGCTCGCCGGGCAGTCCCAGTGTTACTTGGGCCAGTTTTGGTAGGGGCGGCGCCATCCGTGTAGACCTAACATATCAACTTATCTTAGTAACAATTTTCGTCCCGTTCCAATGTTTCAGAGATATCAAATAAAATTATAAAACTTGAATAAACACTGCAATAAATGAAGCACGTTCGATGTTTGCCGTATGTCAACTATGCTCTCCCTGTGTTGGCAGATTTTGGACTCACCCTACTATGATTGACAGGAAATACGGGCAGAGAATTGGTTTTTAACTATCTGGGCTAAGATCAATGGGTGTCATATAACCCGGTCGTGAACGACAGTAAACGTGTGGCGTGTGATGCTATGATGCAGGGCCAAAGTGGGGGTGGGCAGTGGGTGGGTGTAGCGGTAGCGGTAGCGCACGAGGGAAAAGGGATACTGTTTGCTCAACCAATAAAATATCAACCACGGCCGATGTACATACGGCGTGTGCGTCTGTCACAATTACACCATAAATATAGTTAGCTTTTCACATTGTTACATGTTCATATTGCAACCACAACTATATCTACTAGTTTACTTGTGGGAACATATGCCCTATTGGGTTCAACTTGATATCACATGCTACGTTCTACATACGGCCGGTATGTTCCTCTCCCCCAACTGTCGTTGCTGTCCCCCAATTAGTAGAGACGTACTTTCAGAAAGTCGGTCCGGAACTATATGTTACCGCCGGCGAGTTACGTCACGTAGAAACTGAATGCAGGGCATTAACAGCCTGTGGGAACGTGTCATGGGGTCAAGGACACCCTATGTTTGTTTAGTGCGTTCGTGCTAAAGTGTTGAAGAAAGCGCCCAAGGTGTAATGCTACCCTCCTATTATCAGACCAAGAAGGCCTAGGTGTTTAGTGGGTAAGAAGATATCGTGTAAAACACGCCATACACGGATAGAGTTTTCCAGGGAGCCTCACACCGTCCCCTCTCATCTTATTTGCCGATATACATGCATAATGTGTGGACAGGAAATATTATTCTTATGGGGAGGTTGTTTGCACTGAATCACGTTCAAACAGCGATCCCCAAAAACACTGTCCCACACATCATAATGCCCTGTTCACACGATGCAATACGTTGTAAAGTTCATTGAAACAAATACCATTTTCGACCAACTCGGCAATCAGAGGACCGGTTTTCGACGCATTGCAAGCTTAGCGCATGTTCGAACGTTTCGATCAAATTCACGATTTGGGAATTGTCAACTAATCGGCGTCGAGCACGTTAGCCAATCAGCTTTTGAGAGGATCACGTTGATATTGTTTGCGTTATGACAGCTCTGAAGGTATGTGTGGCTTGTATGCATGACGTTATGAATTATGGTCGAATGGTATGTTCGCTAGATGGCGGTAGTGATAATTGTTGTCAGTTGACACACGGTATGAATGTGTTAACTGTTCACCAACCAATGCTTCGACCGTTGTTGCGGCTGTTGAATGAATGATCGTGCCGTGTAAACCCGGCATAAGAAGGGATCCATTAAGGGGGATACGGGCGCCAAGATTAGAATGTCAGCTCGCATTATTACGCACCAATATACGCAGCTTCATCACAATTCAATGTATTACTAATTTATCACGAATTAGAGAAATACCAATCTACACATACCATTGCCACTTGCAAGAGTTTTGTCGGAAGTAGTTCACCGGAAGGTGTAAGGAGCTTCATACTCCTACGTCACATTATCATATCACATCCTAGATGAACTATTCTGACTTCCCATCCCGATGTCCCATCCCGATGTCCCGTCCCGATGTCCCATCCCGATGTCCCATCCCGATGCCCCATCCCGATGTCCCTCTGGCATTAATTTAAGAGACTGGCTAGTTATATTTGGACTGGCTTAAGCCTCACCGAGTAGGTTAAGCAGCCACGGTCAGGAGGTGGAGGGTCTAAGAGGAAGTATTAACGGATGGCAGTTAGATCTATCCTTCTCATGAAGGAATGTTATTTCTGGGGTATTATTCTTTGCGTAACCACAGACCCATGTATATTATGTACATCTGCTGTTTAACTTGCATATAGATTTATGAAACGTTCGCCCGTTTTATCGCCAAACGTAGGCAACCCAGCTAAGCCAGTCGACATTGCAATCGGAAGTAGAATGAAGCGGGACCGGATGTAGGTGGCGCTGTTGCAATAGTCTCTGCTGCTGCATCATTAGGAACGAGAAACTAGGCCACAAAAAGTCGACATATTCTTCCACACACGTGGCGACGCACTCCCGTGTTATCAAGCGTATGTCATTAGCCTCTCCCAGAGCTTCAGGAAGACCAAGGTACAAAAACATGGTAAGGATTGTGTACAGGCTTCATGACATTCTATTTCGACATTTATCATTCCAAACGTTAATACTGATGCATAATGCAACCAACTATATAGCGTAAATTCTTATATACTCGTCGGTACTTACCTTGCAATATTGACATTCAGAATCAGAGTAAATGTCTTGGCTGGTGTAGCCATACTCCTTACATCCTGCTTAGATGGCGCTGGTGCATACGCAACACGTCAGACTGAGCTTATTCTGTCGATGCTGCCGCAAAAATCCCACAGGAAACCGCATTCCTGTGAGAATTCCTACCATATTTACTATGCAAAAACACCACATTTCCCAGCATCCTCATATTATTCTCCTATGGTTTTCGATTTAAATACTTATAAGGCTTAAGTATAAGCAAGGAGGAACATATCTAGCTTCCTGGGTAAAATGTATGAGTTAAGGCACTTGTCATAGAAAAACCACCCACCCACGCGGGTTCATACTGTGTTCTAAGTGCCCCTTTCAGTAGACTGAACGGAAAGCCAGTCAAGTCAATCAGGACTAACCTCCCATAATAAAAACGATACCGAACGTTAGAATAACTCCTTTCAGCTTCATTCTCGTATTTAACAAAGCGACACGTTTAATATAGCTCCGCGCCCAGCCCCGCGCGGCGCGACTAAAGATTAGTTGTCTCACATATACACGTGTGTCCGTCATATATATTCTGTCAAACAAATGCTGCAATAATTGAAGACCTCCTACCGTTCTCCGAGTGTGTATACAATCTCAATGACAATGGCTAAGCAAGATAAGTAGAAATTAATGTCGCTCAATGTACGATGTTTAAATATTAACGAGAGATACAACACGTTTGAATGGCTACTCAATTCTAAAGCCGACACTATCCGTCTTTATGAAACGCTCTGACCATGCAGGACAACCTAAATTCGTTGTGTTGCAGCGAATGGAAAGGTGACGCCTTCCACTCTGTATCAAATTCCGCACAGTCGCTGAGCGTTTTTTTCTTTTTTCATCATCTTTAGTACATAATATAATCACTATAATGTACACTCCAGCGATGGGAGAGTAATTTGTGTTACTTGTAATATGACGGATGATATGGTTACGTATTCCAAGGCATATGCTCCAAACGTGCGACGACCAGGGCGAGATTTTCTTGATTAAACTTATATTCTTGGGCAATAAATACATGTATTAGCCATCATGATAACAACATCACATTGACAGGTGCACAACACATAGAGGCACAAATACTCACTTCACAGATAAAAATAGAGAAGACACTCTCATGAGCAAGCTAAATAGGTCAGATGACTTGGATAATTTCTACCCAGACACACCATGGTATAGATGTGTAGATGAAAAAAGAGGCACAAGAAGTAGGTTCGTCAATTGTTTACTCACAGAGACAAGAAAAAAATAGATGAATAATAAATTAACAAAAGCCCATGTGTGATTATTTCTGTCTGCTCGCTTCTCTTTGTATTAAGAATAATTATCACGTACTAAATTTTTGGTACACCCTCATATACATTATACTCTTATCGGAGGAGAGTGGGACCCTACTTGGACCTGCAGGGGCACTGCTACGGCCAGTGATGGCACTGCTAGGACCAGTGAGGACACTGCTGCGACATGTGGGGACACTGCTGGGACCTGTATGGAAACTGCTTCGGCCAGTGATGACACTGCTATGACATGTATGGACACTGCTACGTCCAGCAGGGGCACTTCTACAACCTATGGGGACACAGCTACGACCTCTGGGAACACTGCTACGGCCTGTATCGCCACTGCTACGACTTGTAGGAGCATTGCTACAACCTGTAGGGTCACTGTTACGAATAGCGAGGAGATTGCTACGCCATGTAGGGACACTGCTACGACCAGTAGGGGCACTGCTACGACCAGTGAGGATCCGTGGGGACACTGGTACAACATGTAGAGACACTGCTGCAACTTATGGGGACACTGCTACGACCAGTGAGGACACTACTACGACCTGTATGGACACTGTTACAACCTGTAGGGACACTACTTTGACCCGCATGGACACTACTTTGACCCGCATGGACACTGCTACGACCTGTAGGGGCACTGCTACGGCCAGTGATGGCACTGGTACGGCAAGTGAGGACACTGCTACGAAATGTCGGGACTTTGCCACAACCGGTAGGGACACTGCTGCGGCATATGGGGACGCTGCCACGACCATTCAGGGCACCGCTACAACCTGCATAGACTCTGCTACGGCCAGTGAGGACACTGCTAAGATCTGTGGGGACACTGCTACGACCTGTACGGACACTGCTACGACCAGTGAGGACATTGCTACGACATGTAGGAACACTGCTACGACCTGTATCGCCATTGCTACGACCTGTAAGGACATTGTTACGACATGTAGAGACGTTGCTACGAAGAGCGAGGACACTGCTACGGCCTGTAGGGACACTGCTACGGCCTGTAGGGGCACTGCTACGGCCTGTAGGGGCACTGCTACGGCCTGTAGGGGCACTGCTACGGCCTGTAGGGGCACTGCTACGGCCTGTAGGGGCACTGCTACGGTCTGTAGGGACACTGCTACGACGACTAGGGGCACTACTACGACCAGTGAGGTCACTGCTACGACCTGTTAGAACACTGATACTATCAGTGAGGTCACTGCTACGACCAGTAAGGGCACTGCTGCGACATGTGGGGACACTGCTACGACCTGTAGGGACACTTCTATGGCTTGTATGGACATTGTTACAACCTGTAGGGACACTACTTTCACCTGTAGGGACACTGCTACGACCTGTAGGGACACTTCTACGGTCTATATGGACACTGTTACAACCTGTAGGGACACTACTTTGACCTGTAGGGACACTGCTACGACCTATACGGGCAATGTGTGATGTAGAAAGACACAGTTACATAGAATTTGATACAAACGTTCCATAGAAAATCACACTTCTATTGATTTGTCGACAGAAATATCGATTTCTATAAAATGTTTTGCTTATGGCAGGCTCATTGTTCTTTCATTTTATTTCAAACAAATTCTGGTCGTTTAAGGTAATCCCGTAAAATACAGTTATTTGACTCTCTTCAAATATTCTGTGTCTGTTAATTAGTCAGCATTAAATTTCCAGCCACCTTTGCCCCGTGCCGTAAGGCAATTTTTTTATCAAAACCAACGAGTGATCTGTTCTATAGCCGGGTATAATATCACACGCTCATATCGGAGGGATAATATTGTAACGGCTAGGCCCCTTTTCGCGCAGACTTACATGTTTAGTGGCGCCATCTAGCGGATAGCGGCAGCGTAAGTCAGGATAGGTTGAAGAACACTCGCTAGGGGGAGTTAGGGTAGCAGGACAGGAAGTAGGACGATTATTTGGTAGGGGGCGTTGGTGAGATTGGGTTTTGTAAACTTCCGCCAGAGCAGAAGAGAGATAGAGAGGCACAGTTTAGATAAGGAAGAATAGAGGAATATATTTTTTTATCGTGAGTATCTGTTTGAATAGTTTAGCTATCTTTTTATGTAGGTTATAGCAGGTGTGGGCCCCATGCAGGCCTTTTAATGCACTGTAGCCTCTTGGGATGCATGGTGCCTATGCTTCAATGCATGGTAGCCCCTTGGGTAGTGCTAAATCACCCTGGCCACTGTTGTGTACAGGGTGATAATTCGACATAGGGAAAAAACAGTCAGCACGGCTATGGTGCTCCACTTGTGGACACGATTCAGCAAGATTGGTAGGGTTTGGGGCCAGATTCATAACATTCTATTGCGCTACATCCTTTCATGAAAGGGTCTGCCGATATTAGACATATATTTGTGTCCTATCGTTTCTTGCTTGGCCAACTTTTGCAACATACTTCGTGCCGCAATCGCTCCTCGCCGCCACATTGGCTCATGAACATGACTAATTAACGAAAAATGAGGCCACTAGCGACGTCATCTGAACGAGAACCTGACATGACAAGCTTGATTCAACCAAGACATCATCTACACTCTGCCTTGTTTGAGCCATTTGTTGCCCAACAAGGCGGCTATGCGGTTATACAGGTACATATAAGGTTTATCTGGCTGGGGGTTCCGCGGGTGCCTTGATGCCTGAGAGAGCGGATTTTGTGATTAAAAAGACAATCCCCCTCCCCCCCCCCCCTGACCAACTGCGTACTGAGTGTGTGAAGGAGCGTGGCGCTGCTTGTTCTGTTTATAACATCTGTTAGGTTGCGTTGTAGATGTGCAGATCTCACATAATATTTTACCCATGTGTGTTGATTGGTCCAGATCTGAATTAGGACGTATTAGAGAGACCCCATATGATCATTTACGATCGCAAATAACGTTTACGCCGGGAAGTCATAGGCACAATGAAGTGGGTCTCCCCAGGCTGCAAAGTTTGCATGATTAGCGTAGTCTCTCTCTCTAGTTCTATACGGTCGCGCGATCTTGAACGGGGGGGGGGGGGGGTCGGGGGTTCGACGGGGTGGTGGTAAGTTTATATGTCTGTGCTTTCGTGTTCACACAAACCGCCCTGCTTTAACGTAAGACTCACGTGCTGAGCTTTCGAGATACGCGTTTTGATTATTCACAACCGACATGCGAGTTAATATCAAGTATCTGAATATATAATTCAGATATTAACTCAATGAATTTATTAATTCAACTCTTGTGCCGGTCAAGGTACTTTGCATACTTCTAGGGTCGAGTTGTCCTCGATTGTCTGGGGTGGGGGGCATTGGGGTTGTCTTAGCCCCGTTGCCAGCGGGGGGGGGGGCCGTCAGCGGGGAGGAGTAGTTGCCGGGGGGGATTGCGCGGGGGTGGGTCACTCGCGCATAAAATGTCTCTACCCGTGTTGCTCACCCCCTCCCATTCGTAACATGAACGCATTCGTCCAGAAATACCGTAGGTTTCATTCATTTTTTTATTTAACAAACTAGGTACTTCAGGTGTGGACCGGCTTTAAATACCATCAATGAGTATTTGTGAAATGAATTTTATCGGTTTCTCAACTGTTTTCGGTACTTTGCCTTAAAAAAATACATTTACTGCGGAGCCAATATGGCGGCGAGGAGCGATTGCGGCACGAAGTATGTTGCAAAAGTTGGCCAAATAAGAAACGATAGGACACAAACATATGTCTAATATCGGCAGACCCCTTCATGAACGTATGTAGTTCAATAAAATGTTATGAAACTGGCCCCAAACCCTACCAATTTTGCTGAATCGTGTCGACAAGTGGAGCACCATAGCCGTGCTGACTGTTTTTTTCCCTATGTCGAGTTATCACCCTGTACACAACAGTGGCCAGGGTGATTTAGCACTACCCCTTGGGATGAATGATCTCTATTGTATAGTACATGGTATAGCCTCTGAGGCATATCTTCGATACAAGGTAGCCCAGGTGGTGTATACTTCGATACATGGTAGCCCAGGTGGTGTATACTTCGTTACACGGTAGCCCAGGTGGTGTATACTTCGTTACATGGTAGCCCAGGTGGTGTATACTTCGATACACGGTAGCCCAGGTGGTGTATACTTCGATACACGGTAGCCCAGGTGGTGTATACTTCGATACACGGTAGCCCAGGTGGTGTATACTTCGTTACATGGTAGCCCAGGTGGTGTATACTTCGTTACATGGTAGCCCAGGTGGTGTATACTTCGATACATGGTAGCCCAGGTGGTGTATACTTCGTTACATGGTAGCCCAGGTGGTGTATACTTCGATACATGGTAGCCCAGGTGGTGTATACTTCGATACACGGTAGCCCAGGTGGTGTATACTTCGATACACGGTAGCCCAGGTGGTGTATACTTCGTTACACGGTAGCCCAGGTGGTGTATACTTCGATACACGGTAGCCCAGGTGGTGTATACTTCGTTACATGGTAGCCCAGGTGGTGTATACTTCGATACATGGTAGCCCAGGTGGTGTATACTTCGATACACGGTAGCCCAGGTGGTGTATACTTCGTTACATGGTAGCCCTGGTGGTGTATACTTCGATACATGGTAGCCCTGGTGGTGTATACGTTGATGCACGGTAGCCTCTTGGGATGCATGTGGCTATGCTTCAATGCATGGTAGCCCCTTGGGATGAATGTTCCGTATTGTTTAGTACATGGTAGCCTCTGAGGCCTATCTTCGACACACGGTAGCCCTGGTGGTGTATACTTTGATACACGGTAGCCTCTGAGGTATATTTCATTGCACGGTAGCCTTCAGGTTTAGTCCAGTTGATACAGATTTAGGTTTAGGGAGAGGGAATTATGCTTGCTTGTGTATGCCGCCATTGCCGCTACTATAGCAATCATCATCCCTGGGGTTTGTTCTTGGTTAGAGACCTAGGTATTTAGGATCAAGTTTATCTGACAAGGCTTAGTTTGTCTGTATTATAGGAAGCTATTTGGTATAGTTTTATGTTACTGTTTAGCATTCAGTGCTGTAAGAGGTTTTTTGCTTTTGGTTTAGTATGCAAACATGTAACATGCAAAGAGTTTATAGGGATAATGATGTGAATATAGTCATTATCAGCCTGGAGTAAAGAATCATGATTTATGTTGTTGTGCAGAGTATGTTGTGTTACAAATAAATCATTGAAAGGTATATTGGCATATTTCTTTTCGAACTGCTTGTGTCTGCTTTACCGAAATCGAGATCTTGTGACGAAATCGAGAGTATGCAAAGAACCGATCTAGCGGTAGTAATGCTGGGGCCCAATTTGAAATGACAGATAATACACTACCAGATTTGATTAACTCCATAAGTAGAGTAAGCCATGAACACGCTACGACACCCCACCCCCTCGGCACGTTACAATATCACAAGCCCATATCGGAGGTATAATATCACAAGCCCATATCGGAGGTATAATGTCACAAGCCCATATCGGAGAGTTTAAATCACAAGCCCATATAGGAGCGTTTATATAACTTGAAGTGAGGAAAAGTCTAATCCCTCCTCTTGTGTTTTACATTGTTGGTTGTTTCCATTAATAAAAAAATAACCTGAAAATTCTAAACTGTCTAACAACCGAACACAGCCGCTCTCGCCTTAAAATTACGTCCCCGTTTATATCCAATTGTATCGTTTTCTTGAGATAACATAAGGCTCCAGTTTCTACATGTCAGTATGGCCGAATTTTCGAACGTTCTAATGTTTTCACCTATTTTCTTATAAAATTCAAGGGATTCGTTCTTCGGCCCATATATATATTACTTAAGGTCAACCTGTAACCACATATAGTTATGTCAGCGATCAACACATTACCCTCTTCATCATAAACCACCCTTTGTACAACGTTCTCAAAGTTGTTTAACATTATGACAACTCCCCGGGCTACTATGAATTGTTATAATGGAACAACTATAGAATGTGAACCTATTGTGGAATGTGACATTGCTACACCTTCTGTGCAATGTGAGATTGATACACTTATTGTAGAATATGATATTGCCACACCCGCTATGGAAGGGGATATCGGTGCACCTATTATACAATGTGATACCCACTGTTTGTAAACGATCTGCATGTAAAGCGTTTGTCTGATCAACTGATGATGAAGTAAAGGAAGTTATCCAGCATTTGAACAAGAACAAGTGTCCTGACAGTGATGGTATATCAATAGACATTGGTAAGTTTTTCTGGAAGCGGGTATCTTCTAAGAAGTCTAAATTACGCTTATAAGCACGGTACCCTTTCTGTCACCCAGAAGCAAGGGATTATTACTTGCCTTCCAAAACAGGACAAACAAAGGGATTATATGAAAGATTGGCCCCCCATAACCCTCATGAACGCAGATTATATGCTTTATATGTTTTGGGATTGTGTCATAGTAAAACAGATATGGGAGTAAGTGGAAAGTAGTTACACCAAAGTAGTTACACCAAAGTTAATGACCATAATTCGGCTTATAAACTACTAATTCGAGCTAGGTAGCAGAGTGGCAGAAACCCCGGGGAGAGCGAGGGAGAGTTGTAAAGCCAAGTGGGATCCAATATACCATGTAATCGCTGATAATTAGATGTGACGTTGGTATGTTTGCATAGTTGCGTACAGATATTGTTAATGTGTTATATGCCGCTTTTCGGAGAATTAAAAAAAAAACAAAAAACAAAAAAAAACACGCTAAAGTTTAACAAGCTTCCGGATTCATCGGTGCATGCTGGTGACATACCCACAAACGTCACCGCCCCCGGGATGTGTGTATGTGTGTGTGTGGGGGGGGGAGGGGGGGGGGTAGGTAGGTTGTGTAGTCTCGCTAACCAAAGTCAGATTGCTGAGTGTTATCACGTCGACCCGGCGTCACCGTGTCTCAAGTGGTGTTGTCTGGGTATTATACATCACGTAGTGAGAAGGAAACACTTCAGAGTGTCTGAAGGTGCTTCTCAATCCAGTGCGATGGGCGGTAGTAATATTGATATATGGATGTCACTTCAGACATATACGTAAGTGTATACCTGATGTTTTATGAAGGGAGAAGGCATGCGGTATACCCAGCATCTTAAGGAGGCTTTTGCCCCTCCCAGCCTGTACCGCTATTGGTTTAACATACAGAGCACATCCATGCCACATGTTGTATTACGCTTGTCACGCACTGCCATCCAGTGCCCTGCGATTAAGGGGTTGTTAACCGCTCGGCCTTTGAAAGTGAACAAGAATATATGGCCATATAAGTAGGAAGACACTTATCTGCTCATGATCGCTTGGAAATGCGCTTACCGGCTAAGGACTTTGTACTATATTGCCCCTATATTGTTCGGGGAGAACGTTGGAAAGGAGAATGCGAAGCCAGACACGGGGTATGGTAAACGGTACGGGGTGGAGTGATGGGTGGAGAGGATTTGATCAGCGGGTGGGGTGGTGTGATGGGTGGAGAGGGTATGGTGATCCGGGGGGAGTGGAGTAGTGGGTGGAGAGGGTATGGTGATCCGGGGGGAGTGGAGTAGTGGGTGGAGAGGGTATGGTGATCCGGGTGGAGTGGAGTGGTGGGTGGAGAGAGTATGGTGGGCGGGGCGGTGTGGAGTGATGGGCGGAGAGGGTATGGTGATCCGGGTGGAGTGGAGTGGTGGGTGGAGAGGGTATGGTGATCCGGGTGGAGTGGAGTGGTGGGTGGAGAGGGTATGGTGATCCGGGGGGAGTGGAGTGGTGGGTGGAGAGGGTGTGGTGGGCGGGGCGGTGTGGTGTGATGGGTGGAGAGGGTATGGTGAGCGGGGTGAGGTGGAGTGATGTACGAGAGGGTATGGTGAGCGGGGTAGTTGTGGAGTGATGGGTGGAGACGGTATGGTGAGTAGTGTGAGGTGGAGTGATGTACGAGAGGGTATCGTGAACGGGTTAGTTGTGGAGTGATGGGTGGAGACGGTATGGTGAGTGGTGTGAGGTGGAGTGATGTACGAGAGGGTATCGTGAACGGGGTAGTTGTGGAGTGATGGGTGGAGACGGTATGGTGAGTGGTGTGAGGTGGAGTGATGTACGAGAGGGTATCGTGAACGGGTTAGTTGTGGAGTGATGGGTGGAGACGGTATGGTGAGTGGTGTGAGGTGGAGTGATGTACGAGAGGGTATCGTGAACGGGGTAGTTGTGGAGTGATGGGTGGAGACGGTATGGTGAGTGGTGTGAGGTGGAGTGATGTACGAGAGGGTATCGTGAACGGGGTAGTTGTGGAGTGATGGGTGGAGACGGTATGGTGAGTGGTGTGAGGTGGAGTGATGTACGAGAGGGTATCGTAGACGGGGTAGTTGTGGAGTGATGGGTGGAGAGGGTATGGTAAGCGGGGTGGGGTGGAGTGATGGGTTGAGAGGGTGGGGTGAGCGGGGTTGGGTGGAGTGATGAGTGCAGAGGGTATGGTGAACGGTGTGGGGTGGAGTGATGGGTGGAGAGGGTATGGTGAGCGGGGTTGGGTGGAGTGATGGGTGGAGAGGGTATGGTGGGCGGGGTGGGGTGAAGTGATGGGTGGAGAGGGTATGGTGAGCGGGGTGGGTGGTGAGATGAGTGGATGGGGTTTGGTGAGCGTGTGAGGTGGTGTGATGGGTGGAGAGGGTATGGTGATCGGGGTGGAGAGGGTATGGTGGGCGGGGTGGGGTGAAGTGATGGGTGGAGAGGGTATGGTGAACTGAGTGGGTTGGAGTGATGGGTGGAGAGTATTCGATGAGCGGGTGGGGTGGAGTGGTGGGTGGAGATGGTATGGTGGGCGGAGTCGGTTGGAGTGATGGCTGGAGAGGGTATGGTGGACCGGGTGGGGTGGAGTGATGGGTGGAGAGGGTATGTTGATCGGGGTAGAGTGGAGTGATAGGTGGAGAGGTTATGGTGAGCGGAGTGGGTTGGAGTGATGGGTGGAGAGGTTATGGTGGGCGGGGTGGGGTGAAGTGATACGTGGAGAGGGTATGGTGAGCGGAGTGGGGTGGTGTGATGGGTGGAGAGGGTATGGTGAGCGGGGTGGTATAGAGTGATGGGTGGAGAGGGTATGGTGGGCGGGGTGGTGTGGTGTAATGAGTGGAGATGGTATGTTGATCATGGGGAGTGGAGGGATGGGTGGAGAAGCTATGGTGAGCAGTGTGGGGCGGTGTGATAGTTGGAGAGGGTATGGTGATCGGGGTGAGGTAGAGTGATGGGTGGAGTGGATATGGTGAGCGGGGATGTGTGGAGTGATTGGTGGAGAGGGTATGGCGAGCGGGGTTGGGTGGAGTTACGGGGGGAGATTGTATGGTGAGCGGGGTGGGGTGGAGTGATGGGTGGAGAGAGTATGGTGAACGGTGTGGGGTGGAGTGATGGGTGGAGAGGGTAGGGTGATCGGGGTGGGGTAGAGTGATGGGTGGTGAGGGTTTGGTGAGCCGGGTGGTGTGAGGTGATGGGTGGAGAGGGTATGGTGAGCGGTGTGGGGTGGGGTGATGGGTGGAGAGGGTATGGTGAGCAGGCTGGTGTGGAGTGATGGGTGGAGAGGGCATGGTGAGCTGGCTGGGGTGGAGTGATGGGTGGAGAGGGTATGGTGAGCAGGCTGGTGTGGATTAATGTTTGGAGAGGGTATGGTGAGCAGGCTGGGGTGGAGTGATGGGTGGAGAGGGTATGGTGAGCAGGCTGGTGTTGGGTGATGGGTGGAGAGGGTATGGTGAGCAGGCTGGGGTGGAGTGATGGGTGGAGAGGGTATGGTGAGCGGTTTGGGTTGGAGTGATGGGTGGAGAGGGTATGGTGAGCGGGGAGGGGTGAGGTGATGGATGGAGAGGGTTTGGTGAGCGGGGAGGGGTGGGGTGATGGGTGGAGAGGGTATGGTGAACGGTGTGAGGTGAAGTGATGGGTGGAGAGTGCATGGTGAGCGGGGTCGTGTGGAGCTATAGGTGGAGAGTGTATGGTGCGCTCGGTGGGATGGGGTGATGGGTGGAGAGGGTATGGTGAGCAGGCTGGTGTGGAGTGATGGGTGAAGAGGGTATAGTGAGCGGGGTGGGTTAGAGTGATGGGTGGAGAGGGTATGGTGAGCGGGGTGTAGTGGGGTGATGGGTGAAGAGGGTATGGTGAGCGGGGTGGAGTGGGGTGATGGGTGGAGAGGGTATGGTGAACGGTGTGGGGTGGAGTGATGGGTGAAGAGGGCATGGTGAGCTGGCTGGGTTGGTGTGATGGGTGGAGAGGGTTTGGTGAGCGGGGTGGGGCAATGTGATGGGTAGAGAGGGTATGGTGGGCGAGGTGGGGTGGTGTGATGGGTGGAGAGGGTATAGTGGGTGGGGTGGGGTGGAGTGATGGATGGCGAGGGCATGGTGAGCGGCGTGGGGTAATGTGATGGGTGGAGAGGGTATGGTGAGCGGGGTAGAGTGGAATGGTGGGTAGAGAAGGTATGGTGAGCGGGCTGGGTTGGAGTGATGGGTGGAGAGGGTATGGTGGGCGGGGTGGTGTGGAGTGATGGGTGTAGAGGGTATGTTGATCGGTGTGGTGTGGAGTGATGGGTGGAGATGGTATATTGGGCGGTGTGGGGTGAAGTGATGGGTGGAGAGGGTATGGTGAACAGTGTGGGTTTGCGTGATAGTTGGACAAGGTATGGTGATCGGGGTGGGGTAGAGTGATGGGCGGAAAGGGTTTGGTGAGCGGGGTGGGTTGGAGTGATGTGTGGAGAGGGTACGGTGGGCGGGGTGGTGTGGAGTGATGGGTGGAGAGGGTATGGTGAGCGGGGTTGGGTGGAGTGAGGGGTGCAGAGGGTATGGTGAGCGGGGTTGGGTGGAGTGATGGGTACAGAGGGTATGGTGAACGGTGTGGGGTGGAGTTATGGGTGGAGAGGGTATGGTTAGCGGGGTGGCGTGGTGTGATGGGTGCGGAGGGGTATGGTGAGCGGGCTTGGATTGTAGTGCAGTGATGGGTGGATATGGTATGGTGAGCGGGGTGGGGTGGAGTGATGGCTGGCAAGGGCATGGTGAGCAGGGTAGGGTGGCGTGATGTGTGGAGAGGGTATGGTGAGCGGGGTGGAGTGGAGTGATAGGTGGAGAGGGTTTGGTGATCGGGGTGGAGTGGAGTGGTGGGTGGAGAGGTTATGGTGAGCGGAGTGGGTTGGAGTGATGGGTGGAGAGGTTATGATGGGCGGGGTGGGGTGAAGTGATACGTAGAGAGGGTATGGTGGGCGGGATGGTGTGGTGTGATTAGTGGTGAGGGTATGTTGATCATGGGGAGTGGAGGGATGGGTGGAGAAGCTATGGTGAGCAGTGTGGGGTGGCGTGATATTTGGAGAGGGTATGGTGATCGGGGTGGGGTAGAGTGATGGGTAGAGTGGATATGGTGAGCGGGGATGTGTGGAGTGATTGGTGGGGAGGGTATGGCGAGCGGGGTGGGGTGGAGTTACCGGGAGATTGTATGGTGAGCGAGGTGGGGTGGAGTGATGGGTTGAGAGGGTATGGTGAACGGTGTGGGGTGGAGTGATGGGTGGAGAGGGTATGGTGGACGGTGTGGGGTGGAGTGATGGGTGGAGAGGGTATGGTGATCGGGGTGGCGTGGTGTGATGGGTGGAGAGGGTATGGTGAACGGTGTGGGGTGGAGTGATGGGTGGAGAGGGTATGGTGAGCGGTGTGGGGTGGGGTGAAGGGTGGAGAGGGTATGGTGAGCAGCCTGGGGTGGAGTGATGGGTGGAGAGGGTATGGTGAGCGGTTTGGGTTGGAGTGATGGGTGGAGAGGGTATGGTGAGCGGGGAGGGGTGAGGTGATGGATGGAGAGGGTATGGTGAACGATGTGAGGTGAAGTGAAGGGTGGAAAGAGCATGGTGAGCGGGGTGGTGTGGAGCTATGGGTGGAGAGGGTATGGTGTGCTCGGTGGGATGGGGTGATGGGTGGAGAGGGTATGGTGAGCAGGCTGGTGTGGAGTGATGGGTGGAGAGGGTATGGTGAGCGGGGTGGGTTGGAGTGATGGGTGGAGAGGGTATGGTGAGCGGGGTGTAGTGGGGTGATGGGTGAAGAGGGTATGGTGAGCGGGGTGGGGTGGGGTGATGGGTGAAGCGGGCATGGTGAGCTGGCTGGGTTGGCGTGATGGGTGGAGGGGGGGTTGGTGAGCGGGGTGGGCGATGTGATGGGGGGAGAGGCTATGCTGAGCGAGGTGGGGCGATGTGATGGGTGGAGAGGGTATGGTGGGCGGGGTGGGGTGGAGTGATGGATGGAGAGGGCTTGGTGAGCGGCGTGGAGTGATGTGATAGGTGGAGAGGGTATGGTGAGCGGGGTGGAGTGGAATGGTGGGTGGAGAAGGTATGGTGAGCGGGCTGGGTTGGAGTGATGGGTGGAGAGGCTATGGTTGGCGGGGTGGTGTGGAGTGATGGGTGGGGAGGGTATGTTGATCGGTTTGGAGTTGGGTGATGGGTGGAGAGGGTATATTGGGCGGTGTGGGGTGAAGTGATGGGTGGAGAGGGTATGGTGAGCAGTGTGGGTTGGCGTGATAGTTGGAGAAGGTATGGTGATCTCTGGGTGGAGTAGAGTGATGGTTGGAGAGGGTTTGGTGAGCGGGGTGGTGTGGAGCGATGGGTGGAGATGGTATGGTGAGCGGGGTGGGGTGGTGTGATGGGTGGAGAGGGTATGGTGAGCGGTGTGGTGTGGTGTGATGGGTGAAGGGGGTATGGTGGGCGGGGCGGGGTGGTGTGATGGGTGGAGAGGGTATGGTGAGCGGTGTGGTGTGGTGTGATGGGTGAAGGGGGTATGGTGGGCGGGGCGGGGTGGTGTGATGGGTGGAGAGGGTATGGAGAACGGTGTGGGGTGGAGTGATGGGTAGAGAGGATATGGTGAGCGGTGTGGGGTGGAGTGATGGATGGAGAAGGTATGGTGAGCGGGGTGGGGTGAAGTGATGGGTGGAGAGGGTATGGTGAGCAGTGTGGGGTGGCGTGATAGGTGGAAAGGGTTTGGTGAGCGGGGTGGGTTGGAGTGATGGGTGGACAGGGTGTGATCAACGGGGTAGGGTGGAGTGATGGGTGGACAGGGTATGGCGAGAGGGGAGGGGTGCAGTGATGGTTGGAGAGGGTATTGTGGGCGTTGTGGGGTGAAGTGATGGGTGGAGAGGGTATGGTGGGTGGGGTGGGGTGAAGTGATGGGTGGAGAGGGTATGGTGAGCGGGGTGGTGAGAGGGTATGGATAACGGTGTGGGGTGATGTGATGGGTGGAGAGGGTATGGTGGACGGGGTGGGGTGGAGTGATGGGTGGAAAGGGTTTGGTGAGCGGCGTGGGGTGGTGTGATGGGTGGAGAGGGTATGGTGATCGGGGTGGCGTGGAGTGATGGGTGGTGAGGGTTTGGTGAGCCGGGTGGTGTGAGGTGATGGGTGGAGAGGGTATGGTGAGCGGGGTGGTGTGGAGTGATGGGTGGAGAGGGTATGGTGAGCGGGGTGGTGTGGTGTGATGGGTGGAGAGGGTATGGTGGACGGTGTGGGGTGGAGTGATGGGTGGAGAGGGTATGGTGAGCGGGGTGGTGTGGAGTGATGGGTGGAGAGGGTATGGTGAGCGGGGTGGAGTGGTGTGATGGGTGGAGAGGGTATGGTGGACGGTGTGGGGTGGAGTGATGGGTGGAGAGGGTATGGTGAGCGGGGTGGTGTGGTGTGATGGGTGGAGAGGGTATGGTGAGCGGTGTGGTGTGGAGTGATGGGTGAAGGGGGTATGGTGAGCGGGGTGGGGTGGTGTGATGGGTGAAGGGGGTATGGTGAGCGGGGTGGTGTGAGGTGATGGGTGGAGCGGGTATGGTGAGCGGTGTGGTGTGGAGTGATGGGTGGAGAGGTTATGGTGGGCGGGGCGGGGTGGTGTGATGGGTGGAGAGGGTATGGTGAGCGGGGTGGGGTGGAGTGATGGTTGGAGAGGGTATAGTGAGCGAGGTTTGTTGGAGTGATGGATGGAGAGAGTATTGTGGGCGGGGTGGGGTGAAGTGATGGGTGGAGAGGGTGTGCTGGGTGGGGTGGGGTGAAGTGATTGGTGGAGAGGGTATGGTGAGCGGGGTGGTGAGAGGGTATGGATAACGGTGTGGGGTGATGTGATGGGTGGAGAGGGTATGGTGGACGGGGTGGGGTGGAGTGATGGGTGGAAAGGGTTTGGTGAGCGGCGTGGGGTGGTGTGATGGGTGGAGAGGGTATGGTGATCGGGGTGGCGTGGAGTGATGGGTGGAGAGGGTATGGTGAGCGGGGTGGTGTGGTGTGATGGGTGGAGAGGGTATGGTGAGCGGTGTGGTGTGGTGTGATGGGTGGAGAGGGTATGGTGAGCGGTGTGGTGTGGAGTGATGGGTGGAGAGGGTATGGTGAGCGGGGTGGGGTGGAGTGATGGGTGGAGAGGGTATGGTGAGCGAGGTGGGGTGGAGTGATGGGTGGAGAGGGTATGGTGAGCGAGGTGGGGTGGTGTGATGGGTTGAGAGGGTATGGTGAGCACTGTGGTGTGGAGTGATGGGTGGAGAGGGTATGGTGAGCGAGGTGGGGTGGAGTGATGGGTGGAGAGGGTATGGTGAGCGAGGTGGGGTGGTGTGATGGGTGGAGAGGGTATGGTGAGCGGGGTGGGGTGGGGTGATGGGTGAAGCGGGCATGGGGAGCTGGCTGGGTTGGCGTGATGGGTGGAGGGGGGGTTGGTGAGCGGGGTGGGCGATGTGAAGGGGGGAGAGGGTATGCTGAGCGAGGTGGGGCGATGTGATGGGTGGAGAGGGTATGGTGGGCGGGGTGGGGTGGTGTGATGGGTGGAGAGGATATGGTGGGTGGGGTGGGGTGGAGTGATGGATGGAGAGGGCTTGGTGAGCGGCGTGGAGTGATGTGATAGGTGGAGAGGGTATGGTGAGCGGGGTGGAGTGGAATGGTGGGTGGAGAAGGTATGGTGAGCGGGCTGGGTTGGAGTGATGGGTGGAGAGGCTATGGTTGGCGGGGTGGTGTGGAGTGATGGGTGGTGAGGGTATGTTGATCGGTTTGGAGTTGGGTGATGGGTGGAGAGGGTATATTGGGCGGTGTGGGGTGAAGTGATGGGTGGAGAGGGTATGGTGAGCAGTGTGGGTTGGCGTGATAGTTGGAGAAGGTATGGTGATCTCTGGGTGGAGTAGAGTGATGGTTGGAGAGGGTTTGGTGAGCGGGGTGGTGTGGAGCGATGGGTGGAGATGGTATGGTGAGCGGGGTGGCGAGAGGGTATGGAGAACGGTGTGGGGTGGAGTGATGGGTAGAGAGGATATGGTGAGCGGTGTGGGGTGGAGTGATGGATGGAGAAGGTATGGTGAGCGGGGTGGGGTGAAGTGATGGGTGGAGAGGGTATGGTGAGCAGTGTGGGGTGGCGTGATAGGTGGAAAGGGTTTGGTGAGCGGGGTGGGTTGGAGTGATGGGTGGACAGGGTGTGATCAACGGGGTAGGGTGGAGTGATGGGTGGACAGGGTATGGCGAGAGGGGAGGGGTGCAGTGATGGTTGGAGAGGGTATTGTGGGCGTTGTGGGGTGAAGTGATGGGTGGAGAGGGTATGGTGGGTGGGGTGGGGTGAAGTGATGGGTGGAGAGGGTATGGTGAGCGGGGTGGTGAGAGGGTATGGATAACGGTGTGGGGTGATGTGATGGGTGGAGAGGGTATGGTGGACGGGGTGGGGTGGAGTGATGGGTGGAAAGGGTTTGGTGAGCGGCGTGGGGTGGTGTGATGGGTGGAGAGGGTATGGTGATCGGGGTGGCGTGGAGTGATGGGTGGTGAGGGTTTGGTGAGCCGGGTGGTGTGAGGTGATGGGTGGAGAGGGTATGGTGAGCGGGGTGGTGTGGAGTGATGGGTGGAGAGGGTATGGTGAGCGGGGTGGTGTGGTGTGATGGGTGGAGAGGGTATGGTGGACGGTGTGGGGTGGAGTGATGGGTGGAGAGGGTATGGTGAGCGGGGTGGTGTGGAGTGATGGGTGGAGAGGGTATGGTGAGCGGGGTGGAGTGGTGTGATGGGTGGAGAGGGTATGGTGGACGGTGTGGTGTGGAGTGATGGGTGAAGGGGGTATGGTGAGCGGGGTGGGGTGGTGTGATGGGTGGAGAGGGTATGGTGGGCGGGGCGGGGTGGTGTGATGGGTGGAGAGGGTATGGTGAGCGGGGTTGGGTGGAGTGATGGTTGGAGAGGGTATAGTGAGCGAGGTTTGTTGGAGTGATGGATGGAGAGAGTATTGTGGGCGGGGTGGGGTGAAGTGATGGGTGGAGAGGGTGTGCTGGGTGGGGTGGGGTGAAGTGATTGGTGGAGAGGGTATGGTGAGCGGGGTGGTGAGAGGGTATGGATAACGGTGTGGGGTGATGTGATGGGTGGAGAGGGTATGGTGGACGGGGTGGGGTGGAGTGATGGGTGGAAAGGGTTTGGTGAGCGGCGTGGGGTGGTGTGATGGGTGGAGAGGGTATGGTGATCGGGGTGGCGTGGAGTGATGGGTGGAGAGGGTATGGTGAGCGGGGTGGTGTGGTGTGATGGGTGGAGAGGGTATGGTGAGCGGGGTGGTGTGGAGTGATGGGTGGAGAGGGTATGGTGAGCGGTGTGGTGTGGAGTGATGGGTGGAGAGGTTATGGTGAGCGGGGTGGGGTGGTGTGATGGGTGGAGAGGGTATGGTGGGCGGGGCGGGGTGGTGTGATGGGTGGAGAGGGTATGGTGAGCGGGGTGGGGTGGTGTGATGGGTGGAGAGGGTATGGTGGGCGGCGCGGGGTGGTGTGATGGGTGGAGAGGGTATGGTGAGCGGTGTGGTGTGGAGTGATGGGTGGAGAGGGTATGGTGAGCCGGGTGGGGTGGTGTGATGGGTGGAGAGGGTATGGTGGGCGGGGCGGGGTGGTGTGATGGGTGGAGAGGGTATGGTGAGCGGGGTGGGGTGGTGTGATGGGTGGAGAGGGTATGGTGGGCGGCGCGGTGTGGTGTGATGGGTGGAGAGGGTATGGTGAGCGGGGTGGGGTGGAGTGATACGTGGAGAGGGTATGGTGGGCGGGGCGGTGTGGTGTGATGGGTGGAGAGGGTATGGTGAGTGGTGTGAGGTGGAGTTATGTACGAGAGGGTATGGTGAGCGGGATGGTGTCGAGTGATGGGTGGAGACGGTATGGTGAGCGGGGTGGGGTGGAGTGATGGGTGGAGAGGGTATGGTGAGCGGGGTGGGTGGTGTGATGGGTGGAGAGGGTATGGTGAGCGGGGCGGGGTGGTGTGATGGGTGGAGACGGTATTGTGTACGGTGTGGGTTGTAGTGCATTGATGGGTGGAGACGGTATGGTGAGTGGTGTGAGGTGGACTTATGTACGAGAGGGTATGGTGAGCGGGATGTTGTCAAGTGATGGGTGGGGACGGTATGGTGAGCGGGGTGGGGTGGTGTGATGGGTGGAGAGGGTATGGTGGGCGGGGCGGGGTGTTGTGATGGGTGGAGAGGGTATGGTGAGCGGGGTGGGGTGGAGTGATACGTGGAGAGGGTATGGTGGGCGGGGCGGTGTGGAGTGATGGGTGGAGAGGGTATGGTTAGCTGGTTGAGTTGGGGTGATGGGTGGAGAGGGTATGGTGAGCGGGGTGGTGTGAAGTGATGGGTCGAGAGGGTATGGTGAGCGGATTGAGTTGGGGTGATGGTTGGAGAGGGCATGGTGAGCGGAGTTGAGTGGGGTGATGGTTGGAGAGGATATGGTGGGCGGGTTGTTGTGGCGAGATGAGTGGAGAGGGTATATTGAACGGTGTGGGGTGGAGTGATGGGTGGAGAGGTTATGGTGAGCGGGGTGGGGTGGAGTGATGGGTGGAGAGGGTATGGTGGGCTGGGTGGGGTGGAATGATGGGTGGAGAGGGTATGGTGGGCTGGGTGGAAATCGGGTGATGGGTGGAGAGGGTATGGTGAACGGGGTGGGGTGGAGTGATGGGTGGAGAGGGTATGGTGAGCGGGGTGGGTGGTGTGATGGGTGGAGAGGGTATGGTGAGCGGGGCGGGGTGGTGTGATGGGTGGAGAGGGTATTGTGTACGGTGTGGGTTGTAGTGCATTGATGGGTGGAGACGGTATGGTGAGTGGTGTGAGGCGGAGTTATGTACGAGAGGGTATGGTGAGCGGGATGGTGTCGAGTAATGGGTGGAGACGGTATGGTGAGCGGGGTGGGGTTGTGTGATGGGTGGAGAGGGTATGGTGGGCGGGGCGGGGTGTTGTGATGGGTGGAGAGGGTATGGTGAGCGGGGTGGGGTGGAGTGATACTTGGAGAGGGTATGGTGGGCGGGGCGGTGTGGAGTGATGGGTGGAGAGGGTATGGTTAGCTGGTTGAGTTGGGGTGATGGGTGGAGAGGGTATGGTGAGCGGGGTGGTGTGAAGTGATGGGTCGAGAGGGTATGGTGGGCTGGGTGGGGTGGGGTGATGGGTGGAGAGGGTATGGTGGGCTGGGTGGGAATCGGGTGATGGGTGGAGAGGATATGGTGAGCGGGGTGGGGTGAAGTGATGGGTGAAGAGGGTATTGTGTTTGGGGTGGGGTGAAGTGATGGGTGGAGAGGGTATGGTGAGCAGTGTGGGGTGGCGTGATAGGTGGACAGGGTGTGATGAACGGGGTAGGGTGAAGTGATGGGTGGACAGGGTATGGCGAGAGGGGAGGGGTGGAGTGATGGTTGGAGAGGGTATAGTGAGCGAGGTTTGTTGGAGTGATGGATGGGGAGAGTATTGTGGGCGGGGTGGGGTGAAGTGATGGGTGGAGAGGGTATGGTGGGTGGGGTGGGGTGAAGTGATGGGTGGAGAGGGTATGGTGAGCGGGGTGGTGAGAGGGTATGGATAACGGTGTGGGGTGATGTGATTGGTGGAGAGGGTATGGTGGACGGTGTGGGGTGGAGTGATGGGTGGAGAGGGTATGGTGATCGGGGTGGCGTGGAGTGATGGGTGGAGAGGGTATGGTGAGCGGGGTGGGGTGGAGTGATGGGTGGAGAGGGTATGGTGGACGGTGTGGGGTGGAGTGATGGGTGGAGAGGGTATGGTGGACGGTGTGGGGTGGAGTGATGGGTGGAGAGGGTATGGTGATCGGGGTGGCGTGGTGTGATGGGTGGAGAGGGTATGGTGAGCGGTGTGGTGTGGAGTGATGGGTGGAGAGGTTATGGTGAGCGGTGTGGTGTGGAGTGATGGGTGAAGGGGGTATGGTGAGCGAGGTGGGGTGGTGTGATGGGTGGAGAGGGTATGGTGGGCGGGGCGGGGTGGTGTGATGGGTGGAGAGGGTATGGTGAGCGGGGTGGGGTGGTGTGATGGGTGGAGAGGGTATGGTGGGCGGGGCGGGGTGGTGTGATGGCTGGAGAGGGTATGGTGAGCGGGGTGGGGTGGAGTGATACGTGGAGAGGGTATGGTGGGCGGGGCGGTGTGGTGTGATCGGTGGAGAGGGTATGGTGAGCGGGGTGGAGTGGAGTGATGGGTGGAGACGGTATGGTGAGTGGTGTGAGGTGGAGTTATGTACGAGAGGGTATGGTGAGCGGGATGGTGTCGAGTGATGGGTGGAGACGGTATGGTGAGCGGGGTGGGGTGGAGTGATGGGTGGAGAGGGTATGGTGAGCGGGGTGGGTGGTGTGATTGGTGGAGAGGGTATGGTGAGCGGGGCGGGGTGGTGTGATGGGTGGAGACGGTATTGTGTACGGTGTGAGTTGTAGTGCATTGATGGGTGGAGACGGTATGGTGAGTGGTGTGAGGTGGAGTTATGTACGAGAGGGTATGGTGAGCGGGATGGTGTCGAGTGATGGGTGGAGACGGTATGGTGAGCGGGGTGGGGTGGTGTGATGGGTGGAGAGGGTATGGTGGGCGACGCGGGGTGGTGTGATGGGTGGAGAGGGTATGGTGAGCGGGGTGGGGTGGAGTGATACGTGGAGAGGGTATGGTGGGCGGGGCGGTGTGGAGTGATGGGTGGAGAGGGTATGGTTAGCTGGTTGAGTTGGGGTGATGGGTGGAGAGGGTATGGTGAGCGGGGTGGTGTGAAGTGATGGGTCGAGAGGGTATGGTGAGCGGATTGAGTTGGGGTGATGGTTGGAGAGGGCATGGTGAGCGGAGTTGAGTGGGGTGATGGTTGGAGAGGATATGGTGGGCGGGTTGTTGTGGCGAGATGAGTGGAGAGGGTATATTGAACGGTGTGGGGTGGAGTGATGGGTGGAGAGGTTATGGTGAGCGGGGTGGGGTGGAGTGATGGGTGGAGAGGGTATGGTGGGCTGGGTGGGGTGGAGTGATGGGTGGAGAGGGTATGGTGGGCTGGGTGGGAATCGGGTGATGGGTGGAGAGGGTATGGTGAACGGGGTGGGGTGGAGTGATGGGTGGAGAGGGTATGGTGAGCGGGGTGGGTGGTGTGATGGGTGGAGAGGGTATGGTGAGCGGGACGGGGTGGTGTGATGGGTGGAGAGGGTATTGTGTACGGTGTGGGTTGTAGTGCATTGATGGGTGGAGCTGTATGGTGAGTGGTGTGAGGTGGAGTTATGTACGAGAGGGTATGGTGAGCGGGATGGTGTCGAGTGATGGGTGGAGACGGTATGGTGAGCGGGGTGGGGTGGTGTGATGGGTGGAGAGGGTATGGTGGGCGGGGCGGGATGGTGTGATGGGTGGAGAGGGTATGGTGAGCGGGGTGGGGTGGGGTGATACGTGGAGAGGGTATGGTGGGCGGGGCGGTGTGGAGTGATGGGTGGAGAGGGTATGGTGAACGGGGTGGGGTGGAGTGATGGGTGGAGAGGATATGGTGAGCGGGGTGGGGTGGACTGATGGGTGGAGGGGGTTTGGTGAGCGGGGTGGGGTGGGGTAATGGGTGGAGAGGGTATGATGAGCGAGGTTTGTTGGAGTGATGGATGGAGAGGGTATGGTGAGCGGGGTGTGATGACCCGACCCCGCGCGCACCCCCTTCACCTTCAAGCCCACAGAAACGAGACAAG